>JAPKLX010000055.1:181864-271232 GCA_026898415.1 Leonotis leonurus | reverse complement strand
ATGCAAAATTCAAGGCCTGCAAATGATTCAGAAGATTGAATTCAGCATATACTTCAGGGAAAAACAAAACATATTACCACAGAGTGAGAAAACAAAATTCATTCAACTTGCCTGAGTTGGGAAGTAACGGATCACATTAGCGGTGTTCCCTCTCCACAACGAACCAAATCCTTCCTCTTGCATTGTCCTCTTGAAACAGTCACCAATGCCTTTGTATGGTTCAGCCAATCTACCAGTCTTAATCATTTCATCCTGGTTTTGAATCAAAAGTTTCACACGCTCAATAGGAGCAGCAGCTGTTTTAGAAACAGCAGCAGATACTCCACCCATGAGAAAATCAATGGCAAATCCTGCAAATCCTTTCTCTGCAGGGGCATGCACAAAAACTGGGGAGACAGTAGACTTGACAACAGAAAGATCGCATGTCATTTGACAAGGATTTGTCAATGCAGCGTTAGTGTAGTTCCCATATTTGAATTGTGATTGATAAGCTGGTCGAGGATGACCACCCTCAAATGCTCCAAAGTGCTGAGTGGGGGTTGATCTGAAAAGCTGTCCAGCCACTTTCTGAGCAGTGGTGGGGTAGCGTGGCTGATCCATGGTTATTGCTTCCTTTTTAAGAGTAACATTCATCTATTAGAACATAATACAATAAGCTGTACACTGATCAGCTATCAAAAAGGCCAGAATAAAAAAGTAAGCAAAAGATTATAGAAGCTGCAGTAATAATAGACACCAACTTTTAAGCAAAAAACAATATCAGAGATACGTCCACTGTTGCTCTTTATTGCATGCAGATGACAGAACATGGTGAAAAGAAATCAACATTCAACAGTTAAGACATGAGAGATCAATTGTATTTGATATTTAGAGTAGGATTCACTTCAAGTTGTAGCATATGACTACTGAAAAGGGACTATACTAGGAAAATATCTTAATCACGAACAATAATGAAAAATCCTGAAAATTATTGAAGTCAGGCAAGAAATATGACAATTGCTGAAGATATAACCTGTATATCTGACATCTATGTACGAACAAAATCAAGTTCCAACACGTTTTAATTTTCAGAACAGTACAAAAACTATAACTAATACAGAATTCTTGGAATTAATCGATTAAACTCAAACATAACTTAATGAAATAAATTTTTGCTCTAAGCAATAACGCGGGCAACAGTCACTATTGCCGGAAAGTAGTTCATATAAAGGAAGCTAGAATTGCACATCAAATCCTGCAGTACTCAATATATGCATCGGAACTGTAGTGAAGCTTAAATGCTTCATAAAACGAAATGAATAAAACTGCTTTACGGAAAAAGTAGGTAAATCGAGGTCACGGAGTGAGCAACTAAATCGTCAAAACAACTAAAAATAAAAGGTAGCTAAAAACAGCAGTATTGCATCCACATCCTTCAGATCTATAATCTAAGTACATGAAAACATATATTAAGCAAATTTTACGAAATTTGTAGAAATGACAGATCACACAAATTGAAGAAAAGAACATCGGCAATGGAGTGAAATTACAAAAACAAATCCAGCTGCGGTGATCGAACTGATGAGTTTTGGAGAAATGAAGAGTGATGTACCTCTGCGTAGACGATATGAGTAACAGAGTAACTGAATAAGAGGGAGGGCAGTCCGCCTTGACCTTACGCTACCAGAACTCACCGAACAATAGCTGGAGTGGCGAGCGAATCGAGGGATATACAGATCATTAAGCTAATTTATTACATTACCAGTATTGGCTAGAAAAAAATTACTGTTGTTAGGCTATAAAAAATATTGTTTATATTCAAAAAAAAAAAGTCTAACGTATTTAAATAAATGAAATGGAGAAAATAAATTGTTAGATAATCAACACGTTTCAACTTTCAGCAAAAATATATTTTTAATAGATAAACGCACAAAACTTAAAATTTATAAAAAATACTTTTTACGAACGACCGAATTATTAATATATTAAAATAAAATTAAACAACTATTTTTTTTCATCAAGATTTAAAACGTAAATTTTTTAAAATATAATTATGTAAGAAGTTTAATTCAAGGTTTCTATTTCAAACATATAATAATAATTAATTATTCAAGACCTAATTTTATTTTTTATATTTTATTTTAAAAATTGATATAGTATTTTAATTAAATATTAATACATTTTTTTAATTTTATCATTTATTTAATATTTCAGTGATTATCATGACATTTTATGTCGTATGATTATAAAATATAATTGAAATCGTAAATATATTTATTTCGACTTATATATTTTGTTTATTTGATTTTGAGTATTACTAATATTATATATTTGAAGGATTTTGACATAAAGTGAATGGAGATATAATTATACTTGAATTTATAACATAATTTATGAATATATTTTTAAAAAATATAATTTCAATCGAGTAAAGTAATAATTTTTATTTTTATTTATAATGTAATTTTTTTAAAATATAATTTAATTATAATATAATAAAATAGATTTCATACCGCACTCTTCCGCATGTAACAATACTAGTTATTTGTAATAGTTGAGAGATGCTTGGTAGATAGGGGTGATGTAAAGTGAAGGGAAGAGGGGCTTTAAAAAAGTTGGATTTCATTAACATTAATTTATATGATCACGTATATGATCACGTCACGAAGGATTCGAATCCGATTTCTATTGTCTTAGCATTAATTTTATTACCATTAGACTAAAATACGCACACCAAACAATTTTTTAATATTTTTTATACTCAGTCAATTATAAATTTGTCGATATTTTTACAAATATTTGTACAAATATCTTTATCATTATTTTAAATTGTAGTAAAATTTATTTTTAAAAGTGATATATTAAAATTCAGTCTATACTAATGTTCTAAAAGTCTCTAGACACTATTCGGCGGTGGAGAGAACTAGCGTCTAGACGGTTAGGTAGGCCTAAGCGGACTTAATTACAATACTTAGTTTTTATATTTTTGTATCATATTATATAGTAAAAATTTATAAGAAACATAATATGATGAGTAAAATATAACATTCATAAATTTAAAGTGAAATCTAAATATTGTTATAATAAATTCAAATATATTTAATCTTCAAAGTATAGGCTATGATTTGTTTTTCTTTGTATTTTCTTAATAAAAGATGAGACTTTAAACCACGGAGCAAATGATAATGTTGAGTTGATTTTATGGTCATATAATGTGTTATAGACTAAAAAATAATTTGTGGATCATCTATATTGAGCCGGCCAATTTTAAATTTGTTTTTGTTCATGCGGCTTTATATGCCCAGCCCGTTCAATTAGACCGTAAGCCCCAACCTGTCTAGCCAAAACCGCATAGCATAGTAATCCACTCCAACGTCTATACTCCCCCTAAATCGATTGAATACTGATCTCTACTAACAATATTTTTTTTATGTATGGTTAATAATGTAATGAGCATCAGTGTCTTCTATTTCCACCAAATACTATATTTAACCGCAATCATTACATTACTTCATACAATTTCATTTCCGATATGCTTGAAAATCAATGAACTTACGTTTCTTATTGCATAATTAGTGAAAAACTTACGCTCAATATTGAATATTAGTTTATTAGTGATTTGATGTATATATAATGAATTAATCAAATAGAATTAATTTTATATGTGTTAATCAAAATTAAATTTGAAGTGTTAATTTCCTTAAATCGATAGTTTAAAATAATTAACTCATAAATTGATATATTAATTATATATTACTCCATTTATCAAATAATTGTAAGCAAATTACTCTTTATTTGGTACTCTCTCCATCCCACTTCTCTTGGTACATTTTATTATTAAAATACATTCAATTAAATATAAAATGTATCAAGATAAATGAGACAGAGAGAGTAGAATTTTATTATTTACTAATATATTTTACTCGATTTCAGCATTTACTCATGCATTAATATATTTAATTATGTATTCAAAATAAAATATGTTTATTTTGTCAACATAATGATAAAAACAGTATTTCAAACCACAACATGATATAAATATAATTTTATATAATTAAAATTTATTTAATTTGTTTGTTTTTTTTTCTAATGAAGTGCATTAATTCATTAACACCCTTGTATTACAAAGTAAAATAAACAATTATCCAAAAAAAAAGCAATTGAAAAATTTGGACGAGCGTTCAAAATAAATAGTAACGTACATTGGCTTAAATTAATTAACAAATACTCTATTCACCACTATAAATATTTTCTTATTTCAACTCGTTATTGGTTATTTCGGTTTCTTATCAATGTGTATTATTAATATTATTAGTGATTTATTTTATAAAATGTATAAATAATTATTTAAAATTGTGGATTATATTCTAGTTATGCTATGATATTGGTATATACCGAAATACCGAACATCCAGTATATACCGGAATACTGAGCAGTGCTAATAGTGCAAATAAGCTAAAGTCCAATACATATATAAATAATTATGCATGTATGTCATGCATATAACATAGGAGATTAATGTATATAATGAATCAATCCCTTGAAGAAACCGAAAGAATAAAATAACGACAAGATATGAATGAGAGGTATCAGTATTTGATGAGACACAAGAGAGACAACACCAATGATGAAGCAACCACCGCGGCGGAAACCGGGACGGAGTATACAGCATCGGCGGTAGGAGACGGCGCCGGAGCCGGCGACGCCACCGGAGAAGAAGCAGAACCCCCTTTAGCAAACGAACAAGACAAGGTTGCCATCATAACAACAACCATCAAAACCACAGCCTTGAAGTTGAAGTTGAAACTCCCCATTTCTGATCAAAATTAAATAAATAAATTAATGTTGTGTACGAGGAGTGAAAGTGAGGGTGTATATATATATATTTGAAAAAGCGCGTATTGACTCAGCAAAAGTGAGTTGGCAGTTAGGAGAAGATTTAGTGCATAATGCAACAAATTAAAGGAAGTGGACTGAGTAGTCAATCCCCATTATTATAGGCTAGGATTTCATTTTTCCATTCAGATCTACGGACTACGGATTACGTGGTTGATTTGAGTAATTGGATGTATATTTTGATATTATCATAATATTATGTGCATTTATATAGAATTTAGTTTTCCAATCTTAAAGCCAATAGTTAATAAAAAAAAATGATTTGAAATATATATATAGTGATTATATTGCAAATAAAACTGGGAGTTATTTTTCTTCACAATGACTTATATACTCATTAAATTATACTCTTGATTGGCAGGATAAAATCAATTATTATATTAAATCATTTGTGTTAGTAGCCAATGTGATAAACACATTGATCGGTTACTAGATGTTGGCCCCTTCTAAAATTAGTATTTTTGATGTCCAACTTAATATGTATAAAGTATTGTGATAAACTACGCAATGCTTTTGTAGCATTTCCCCTCTGACTGCACGCCTTTTCTCCAACTCGCTAGACTGAAAATAATTCTCTTGTTTGATTTGCCCAGGAACACAAGTACTTCGAAGACTCCTTTAGAGTTTACGAGAGAGGCATCAAAATATTCAAGTACCCACATGTGAAAGATATCTGGGTCACATATCTTTCCAAATTTGTTGACAGATATGGGAAATCAAAGCTGGAACGAGCTCGAGAGATATTTGAGAAGGTAGTTGAAGAGGTATGCTAATATTATTTTGCCATTTTGTTGATTCATCACCATTCATCATAGATTGGAGGCCTGTATTGTTTTGTTATGCTCTTATGATTTGTTTTGTATCAGTGCTATGACAAGCAAAAACTGTTTTGAGTTGGTGCCACGATTTAATATGGGCTTTAGTGGTTCTTTAATTTTATTTGTGTATCCGTTTTTATGCTTGTTTCTTTTCTTAGCAACGGCAACCAAAATCTTAAATCTTTTCAAAGAACTGCTTGAGTTCAGTTATTAATATGACTTACTTGCTGTTGCTTATTGGTTTCAGAGCCATTAGCACCTCAAAAGTGTGCAACTCCTGCATAGTTATATTCATAACTTCAGACATGCTGATTGTTTGAATCATTTCTCCCTTGATTAGGCTCCTGCAGAATCTGTAAAACCTCTATATCTTCAATATGCAAAGCTTGAGGAAGACTATGGTCTGGCTAAAAGAGCAATGCGGGTGTATGATCAGGCTACAAAAGCTGTCCTGCCTAATGAGAAATTGGGCATGTATGAAATATACATTGCCCGGGCATCAGATATATTTGGTGTACCAAAAACTAGGGAGATTTACGAGCAAGCGATTGAATCGAGATTGCCAGACAAGGATGTGAAGGTCATGTGTTTGAGATATGCTGAACTTGAGAAGAACCTTGGTGAAATTGATCGTAGCCGTTCGTTGTATAGGCATGCTTCACAGTTTGCTGACCCGAGATCTGACCCTGACTTCTGGAACAAGTGGCATGAGTTCGAAGTGCAGCATGGGAATGAGGATACATTCCGGGATATGCTCCGAATCAAAAGAAGTGTCTCGGCTAGTTATAGCCAGGTAAAAGTCAAATCAATGCTACAGTTTGAATTCTGCTTCCTTTTCTTTTCCTGAGAAGTCTTCTGATCTGTTTTACTCTGTTTTTCAGACGCACTTTATCCTACCGGAGTATCTGATGCAAAAGGACCAGATGCAGACACTGGACGAAGCCAAGGATGTTCTGAAGAAGGCTGGGGTGGCTGATGATGAAATGGCGGCCCTGGAGAGGCAATTGCTGCCCACTACGAATGACAGCAGCGCCAAAGACAGTAGTAGAAAATTAGGATTTGTGGGTGCTGGTTTGCAGCAGAGTGGAGAGACGACTACAACGGTGAATAGGGAGGATATTGAGCTTCCAGAAGAAAGTGAATCGGAAGATGATGAGGAGAAGGTGGAGATAGCACAAAAAGATGTCCCAGATGCAGTGTTTGGAGGTTTGGTGCGGAAGAGAGACGAAGGGGTTGAAGGTGATGCAGAAACAAAGAGAACGATGCTCATCTAGGTGCCTTGGAGCGTATCAAAAGAATGAGACGAGGCGCCTAGATTTTTCTCTCTTTCTAATATATTTGAGATTTAATCTTCACTGCACATAGATGGATGGCATAATGCATGTTCACCCAAGGATCACGTAAACGTAATGTGTTGTTTGATTTCTTGAATCAAGGCATCATTTGTTGTAATTGGACGTTCCAGAAAGGAAACGTGATCATTTTAGCCGGATTACATAGTGATGGTTGGTATTGTATTGTCATAATATTTGTTATTAAATCCTCAAACATTAAGTAATAATATTATCATTTTTACCTATAATAAACTCAATTAAGCCACGGTAAAGATCGGACAAAACCCACAAATCCTGTTATGATATTTTTATTTTTAAGGCAACATCCAGTATTGTCTTTTGTACTAAACATTAATTTTTATTAGGCTTAATTGCATATAGATTCAATTTTTTTTATAATTTTGATTTTTTTCCATAATCTTTTATTTTGGCAAATTAATCCATGAATTTAATATTTCTTTTAATTTTTTTTTATGATGTTATACTTTTTTGACAAAATTGATGTGGTATTTTAATTAATTATATAAATCAAAAAAATACATGTGTGTTATAATTCAAAATGCTATCATTTCATAAAATGTGTAACGATATTGTGTTATACAAATGCAAGGTCATTTTTCGCAATCCTTAATCTATTTAACTCGATTTCTCGCTCTCATCCTTATTATGTATATCTCTCTCGTTTTCAATCTATCTATCTTTTACTATAATTAGAGATATTGTGTATTTCATTTATTTTCTAATTTATTCAACTTGTTCTCTAATATTGTCATGTAGGAATTTAAATTGTGACATTAACTTTAATTTGGAACTAATTTAATTTCGTGGCAGAAATCAAAGAAACATCAAATTCATGAATTAATTCGCGAAAATAAAATATCATGGGAAAAATTCAAAATCACAAAAAGTTTATGAATTTACAGCCAATTAACCCTTTTTATTACTTGGATTTTTTTTTTTTTTTAAAAGACAACATTCATATTTAAAGTTTCAAGCGTTGTGTTAAAATTATAAATTTTGTGAATTTATGTAGAATTAATCCGACATCGTAAGTGCGAAATAATGCATTTATTTATCATAACAAATAGTAGTATACCTTTGATAAATAATTGATTGATTTTTTTTTGTTTCAGTTACTTTCTTCGTTTCAGTAGACGTGTAAATATAACATAGGAGTATTTTAATTTTTGAGTTATCTTAACAAATTTGGTATAATTAAAAAAATATATATCCCATACCCTGATCTTTTAATAGAGGATCGCTCCACCAATTCGTGGTAGACACAGTTTAACGTGTTTACATTGATATAAGAGTCATTATAATTTTTAATTTTTATTGTTATAATAAATTATAATTGTAAAATGAGAATTAATAAATTTTTATTAAAAATTTAAATGCATGCCAAATGGGAACGAGTGTTTTCCGCTATTAATAACCAAATGAATGTTTCTAATGTATAAAACAATTTAATAAAAGTGAATGTAAGAATAAAGTTGTAAGTTTCCTATTTCACCCTTTCCCATTGCAACGTTCTAATATCCAAATACACTAACACGACTGCGTAGGGTTCCAAGTGCTTCTCCAGTTTTCTTCAGTACCCACACAGCTGCTCTTCCTTCGCCGGAAAGCATCAGACGGTGGTGTATCTCCACCGCCCCTCCCTCCTCCACCACTCGAATCCAGTTCTATCTAACATTCAATATTCAAACAAATTGGAAACTGTATCAAATTTTATCTCAGTTCCCCGAAAATATCCCCCAAATCAAATTGCAATTATATACTTTGTCTACACAAGTATATAATATTCATTCTATTTGGTACATACTCCAAATATATTTTCTTGATTTAGCGAAAATAGCCCATGCTTCCCCCTTTCAATTTGGTTGCGTTTTGAAGGCCCGATTGACTGTAGCGACTTCTCTAAGAATATTAGCAAATTGGTATCAGGGTTTTAGTTGCGAAGCTTTACCGAATTTTGGAGTGCAGTTATGATGGGAGATGATCGGACATTTAGGGCAAATTTCTCAGTTGATGGAGTTTTGAGGCTTCGCGAGGTCGTCGAGGAGAAGCTCAAGGAGTTCATGGGTGACTACACCGACGACACTCTCGTGGTATGAAATTTCTTTGGAATTTTAGTTGGTTTAATTTACAATTGTTAATCAGAAATACATGTGGGTGGGGATTATTGATACAAATTACGTGATCTGCTTCTGCAGTTTATCAGGAACGCCGGATCATTTGTTTTCAGAAATCGTTTATTGTTTATAGTTGTTTATATAAAGTGAACCTTGGGTCTGTGTTGCTATTTTTGAATGAACTGTACTGTACGTGGAGACAACAAGTTGAACGATGCATCATGAATGACAGCATGAGAAAAATTGATTATCCAATCTCTTGGCCAAATTGGTGCGGGACTGGAATTGCATTTTAATTTGATTTATTTAAATTGATTATACTAATATACTTACTGTTCTTCTTTTGCTAAATTTTGTTTGTGTTTACGGTGGACTGAATTCATTGCAACTTATTGAGTTATCATTTGAATGCCCATGTACGTGTTATATTATAGATCATAGATGTTTTGATTTGTACCTTGGAGGTGAAAGCTTATATAATTGTGATTTTATCTTTTGATTTTGGTTGTTTCACTCCGAGCGACCTTTTTTCTTTAACTGTTTAACATATTGATGATCTTCTGTGACTTGTAATCCAGGAATATGTGATAGTCTTGCTTAAAAACGGTAGGAGTAAGGATGAAGCAAAGAATGAGTTGGATGTCTTTCTGGGAGATGACAGCAACTCTTTCATATCTTGGTGAGTGTACTTCCAGGGGGTCTGGTGTGGATTCAGTCCCAACTCCCAAATTATGCTGCGTTTTCATTGAAATTTTGATAATTTGTTAATAATATTGCTGCGTTTTCATTGAATCACAGTATAAAATTCTATCCTGTCAAACTGAATTGTAGCAAAACTATCTTTTTGAAATATTAGAAGTTTTTGAACTCAAAATTTATAAATTTCAGCCACTGGGTACTTCAGTTTGCTGTTTAATATGGTGTGCATACTGTCAGAGATCTGATCATGCTTTCTAACTGTTGTAAATTTTTTTCACAGGCTATGGGATCATCTGGGATCTAATTTAAATTTATATGTACAGCCTCAAGAACTTCATCCAGTAGGAGCCCCCAAAACAGAACCTGCTGCTGAGGATCAACATAGGATAACTGGTTCTCATAAGATTGAATCTGAACCTGATAAAGGAAACTCTGTTGAGACATATGGGCACCATCAAAATCAAGAATATAAGGCCTTAATAAGGGGTGGCGATGATGAAGTCCCCCTTCCTCGGAAGACTGTGGCCAGCAATGTAAGTTCCAGGGATGAAAATCAGCGTGATTCTCAGACCAAGCCATTACGCCCTCAGTCAACAATCCATAAAAAAAGAAGGCGGAAAGACGAGGCACAACAGACAAGAAAGGTGATATTTAATTGTCTTGTAAAATTTGTAGCTCGCTTCATACTTTCCTAGTATAGAAACTGGTGTCCCTAATATTCCTCGTTGTCTATCTTGATATATTTCAAGTCCCTGTGTTGCTTTTTTGCTTCTCTTATTTGTTGCTTCAAATTGGCAGAGGGAAGTGTCTCAATTGGCTGTCAGTGCCCCAAAAAGGTTACTTCAGTTCGCTGTACGTGATGCTGTTGCTACTTCTAGGCAGTTAAATGCAACATCAAAGCCTTCATCCAAACGTCTACGGTCCGTGGTTTCAACCATAACGGATCCGTCTGCTGAAATAGCCCCTCAGAGGATTCGCCGCCCTTCTATGTCTGTTGCTATTAAAGCTATGGTAGACGCAGTAAAGGATGTAACTAAAGTTAGACCTTCTCGCAACGTGTTTGATAGGCTTGGTAATGCTATGAATGATCCAAACACTACCAGCTATCACGAATATGGAGGTGTCGTTGAAGATAGTGTTGATGGAGATTTTAATGTTGAGATGGAGAATCTTCACTCTTCTTATCATCAACGAAATAATACCAGCAGACTGCTAGAAAGGAACATGTCATCTTTTCATGACGATGTCATTGATACTGGTATGGGATATGACAGAGATGGTTATGATGATGTAGGTTTACGGGGACGGGAAGCCACAAATATTTATCCATCAGGCACTTCTGGTGTAAGATTGGTGGAGAGTTCCCTGAAGTTTCAATATGGTGCTGCTGATCATATTGAAGACGTACCGCACAGACCACGTAAAGATATGATTCAACCTGCTCTGATGCATAATGCAAATTTCAATAATTCTTCGTCTTTAAGCATGAATATGAGGAACCCTCAGTACCAGGAGGAAGTAGATGCAGATGAGATAGATAACCGTGGAATTATGCAAGGTGTTGATATTGTGTCGACAAAATCTGCGTGGTTGATGAAAGAGAACAACAATCATCCAGTGGGTTTCAATAGAAATGTAAGAAATTCTACTTAGTTTGGCAATTGTGTATTTATATATTATTCTCTTCGTCCACAAAATTGTTATTCAGTTTGACTTTGACCAGGTAAACATCTTAATAATATAGTTCGACTTGTATTATATATTGAGTGGAATTTGTGTCCCACTTGATTTATTCTTACTAATTGAGTCGTGTGTATAGAGTGGAGTTTGAATCTCACTTGATTTTTTGTTTTTAATCGTGTTGTGTGTATAATGGATGAGTCCTCTTACCAAAAATAGAAAAAGGAATTGGGTAACAATTATGTGGATTAAGGGAGTACTTTTTATAATAGCTTTTATCCCTGTTATATCTATACCAAGTTTGTTTTTGGTGTCATAATCACTTTATTAACATATATCTTCTGATTTACTTTCTAATAGGCAAAGCCTGATGCTACTCCAATCGACTCTGAAAGGACTCAGGCACCAAGTGGTGAGTATTATATCATCCCATTTGTTACATTTTTATCAAAATGCTTTATATTTATTATCCCGTTTTGTATTCTTGTCCATGGATGGGATATATCTCTTCAATACATAAACCAACTTGAAAAATATTCTCTCTGCTGTGCTATTATCCTTTATCTAAGTGTTGGTGGTTGGTGCATGCAGGATTACGTAATACTGATCCACCAACTGAAGATGCTGATTCTCGTACCATCTTTGTTAGCAATGTAATTCCTGCATCCTGAAACCCAAATTTTATGCTTGATGTATTCTGACATCATATTCCTTCTAATTTCATCCTTTTTTTGTTACTGACATTTTCTTAAATGAGTAGGTTCATTTTGCTGCCACTAAGGATAGCCTTTCACGACATTTCAACAAGTTTGGAGAAGTACTGAAAGTTGTGATTTTAACTGATCCGGCTACTGGGCAACCAAAAGGGTAAAATGTTTCACATGGTTACTTCCTTATATAATTATAATGTATTACCCTATCTGAATAGAATTATCCATATTCAGATCGGCATATATAGAATTTATGAGAAAAGAAGCAGCTGAGCTTGCTTTATCTTTGGATGGCACATCCTTTATGTCTCGCATTCTTAAGGTATGTGATTAATGAATTAATTAATACTGGTTTCATGCAAAAATAGGCTTAGTGGTTTGCATATTATATATCTTCTTTTCCATGCTTGTTGCTGAGCAACTTCTGAAACTGCTAGTAGTACTGCTGTTGTTGTCTTTCTTTATTATACAAATTGTGTCACTGAAGATAGGATATGCTTCTTGCCCTGATTTTGTAATTGTTTACATGGCTGTAATTGCTTAGGTTATTCGTTTATTGTAACTAATTGAACTATAAACTCTAGCAGACGACCATTTCTACTTGGAGACTCTACAAATATTCTATTAACTTTGAAATGCAATTGTTCGTAAATTCTTACCAGAAGTCCCAGCATGGTGTCAATTGATGTGGCTTCGAATATTTGAGATATATTGTCTGCACATTCTGATTAATTTTTGACTGTGGTGTTTAGGTTGTAAAGAAATCAGCTGCTCAGCCTGATGCTGCATCTGTTATGGCATGGCCACGTGTTGCAACCCGAGCATCTTCTTTTGTAGCTCCAAGATACGGGAGAGCTCCTTTTGCTAGAGGTATACCCAGTTTGTACAGGGGTCGTGCAGGTATGAAGCCTGGGGCACGGAGTTTCCAATGGAAACGAGGGGCTGATTCAACTGTGACTGAGAGTTCATCACCAACTACACGTAGTCTCACGTACGTCAGAGCAGAAAGCAAGACAAACGGGACAGCCGGAACTGCCTAGGTTGGTTGAATTATTTGTGGTTGGTTAAGCATGGAGGCATGGAATTTTGAATATGAGCAACTATAATAGATGCATTGGTTTTTTGCTTGGTTGATATGATCAGCCAAAAGCGAGGGAGGGATAAGGGGGAGGAAGGGAATAATCCGCTCCTTGTCTTACTTTACTTTACATTGGCAGGGAGAGTTAAGATGGGGCATGGCATGGCATAGTTCTTTCGTTGGGGGAACTAAGCTACACAACCCACTTTATTTTTGTGAATATAATCATGCCGCATTAGACAATGAATGTTACTCATCATGCTTTCGGAATTTGTATTTTGCTTTGCGCTGATATTGGATCAGAAAATGAAAAAAAAATAATGTTTTTCATTGTTGGCTCCATTAATATATTTTATTAAAAAGTTTAATGCATGTAAATGACCAAGTTTTACAATGAATTCCTCGCAATTAAAAAGTTTTAGTATGAAGGAGGCGGGATTCATTAGTGTTGTGATATTGATAGACAAAAACAACCTGAAGATCTTTTTTATTAAAGCTAGATGGAAACCCAATTGCAGTTATATGTCGTTAGGTGAATGTTTATAACTTTATATATACTTCTCTAAACTTACTTTCGTTTTAAATTATTTATCACAAAAATCAATGGGATGGAGTATTTTACAAAGCAGTCCTATTGCATCCGTTATTACACTTACATTTATATATTATAAATAATTAAATAACAATTAGAGTATGTAGACATAATAAAATACGAAATGTTTGTGTTATTATTCAATGAAACGCTAGTGTGACGGATTAATTCGTTGATCTTTACGTTGGATGCAAGTTGCAAGCAAGTTGCCTATCTTTATCTCAATGAGTAGAGTACTGCCATATTCAAATTGGAACATCTCATGTCGATCTTTTATTTTAGCTACTTGCTCATTTATATATCAAACTGTTACTATCATTTCCAAATCATATTTTACCATGAATAATTCATTCATACCTGGTTTTGTTTTGGCAGTTAATTTCATTTTACGTATTCTAATTTCCCTTATTCCATATTCAAATAAAAGGAATTAAAGGTTATGAACTGAACGACTATAAAGCAAAGCGTCGTACAAAATAAGGGTTGGTGAAATTTTTTTGTGTTGGAGAACACATATCTACTGCAGTTGAATATCATGTCACTGTTCTGGTTCGACAAAGAAAAACCTTTTTTTTATAATATTAATAAGTTTATATCAATTAGCTAGTGGATATACAAAAGAATAGATTGTGATGTTAAACTTAAGAGTTGCCAGTATGGGTAAGATATATATACATGGTCCCATTTACAAAAAATAAATAAAAATATTAATAAGGAAATTAATCAATTTTTTAGAAAATGAAATAGGCTTTTGGAAGTAATAATTAGTAGGCCATTGCGACAGGTGAATAATTAAGTGAAGGGGCATGATTTCTTTAAATATAGAAGAAGCGAAATGCGACTATAATTAATAATTATATAGCCACCTACTAATAATTACAACTATAAAATTAAATGTAATGTAATAAAGTAAAGAGTCCTCCAAACCTAACTCTACTTAAGCAAGTTGCAAAATTTTAATAGTAGTTGTATTTTATTTGAATTGGATTAGAATTAAAGCATGGTTTCATTTCAGCATATAATAGAATCAACGAAAAGTAATGAATGGCCACGTCAGACTGATAAAGACGCACCGCAATTTGAAGGAAAGCACAAGGGTATATCCGTCAATTCAGAAGCCCCATTTGCAGATACGCGTCCCTATGAGCAGAGGCCATTATTCTTTCATCTCATCTCATCTCTCTCGACCGACTTTACGCCCTTCAAATTGCTTGCGGCCTCCAGTCCCTTTTCTCTCTAATCTATACCCATCTCTCTATATCCCTCTCTTCAAATATTGTACACAACCCAGCAACGACCATCTCTCAATTTCTCTCCACCAGCAAATCTCCTCGTTAATGGCGCAGAAGACGGAGCAGGAAGACACGGAGTTCAAGGTCGTAGCTGAAAACATCTCGCTCTGCGTCAAATGCGGCGTCGCCGGGAATTCTGCCGCGAATAGTTTGTGCCAGAAATGTTTCAACACGCCGGGGGAGCCTTCCACCTCGGCGGCCGCGGTTCCCGCGGCGGCGTCGGTTGCAGCGAAGCCGAAAATCCACGTCTACGGAGAGAAATCCTTCAGATCCAGCTCGTCTGTGAGGTCTCCGCTGCAGAGGATATCGAAGCTCCCCGAGAAGATCGCAGATCTGAAGGAAGATCGAGCGGCGGTGGCGCCTCCAGCAAAGAGGGAAGTCAACCGGTGCTCCGGTTGCCGACGGAGGGTGGGGTTGACCGGTTTCAGATGCCGGTGCGGAGAGCTTTTCTGCGCCGATCATCGGTACTCCGATCGCCACGACTGCAGCTACGACTACAAGACCGCCGGGAAGGAGGCCATCGCGAGGGAGAATCCGGTGGTCAAAGCCGCCAAAATAGTCAAAATTTAAGGCTCAAACCCCACCGGAGTTTGGACGGAGGAACGCATGCTCCGACATATATACGCAATCAACGATCTGGATTCTTCGTGCCATGAAGGAATCGAAGATTAAGAAATTAAAAATTAGGAGATCGTTACTGGAGCTTTGTAATATTGCTGCACTTCTCTTCGCGCTGAAGACGACGCCGTCTCGTGTACGATACAGATGGAACTGTGGAGGAGAGGATGGAGAGCCCAAGCAAGCTATGTTTTTCATCTTTACTTTTTTTTTCTTCAATTATTACGATATAAAAGCGAGTTTAAATTCATTGTGAGAAAATTTCTAGATTATTATGAATCTGTTGTGTGATTTTTTGGTTATTAAAATTGCGTATTGTGTTGTTTTGTGTTCTATGCTTGATGAAATTGATGAATGATTTGTAAATCTATTGTGGTGTGGTGTGCATCTTCTTCTTCCTTCTGGTTCTGGGTTGAGTTGATGGTGGAAAATTCGGGAAGAGGGTAGAAATGTCATTTGATAGCGACATTGTGTGGGCAAGTGCATGCTGTCGTAGTCTTTTTTGGTTGTCCCACTCTTCTCTCCCTCTGTTCTCGTGTGAAGAAAAAGATAGGTCAAGTATTTATTGGCATCGAGCATTGCATTAAATTAATATTATTCACAACCAAAATATCAAATTGAATTGCTCGCTACCGTCATTTCATACATATGAAAAGTCTTAGTGCGCTATGTTAAATAAAAAATAAATTAAATATTTATACAAGGAGGTTACTATTGTTGTATATTGTCTGGAATTATATAACTACATTCTTGCACTCATATTTCGGTCCCTATTAATGTCGTCGTAATATATTTTATTCACTGAAAATTTTTTATGAGCACTTAATCAAATTTCTATTGCTCTATGCGGACGTAAGTTTTAATGAATGTATATCAAGCTCGCTACTAGAAGAGAAAAGAAGCTCGTAGACTTTTTTTAATGATCTGATGGTGGAGTGTGCGTTATTGTGTTTAAATCTCACAAGCACGTTACAAGTCTTACCATATCCTAATGTTTTCCATCTCATTATTTTTGTGCTCGTTTAATTAAAATGATCATTGTTTTATTATTTTTAAAAATAAAGAGAGTAATGTTTTCTAAGTATTATATCACAAACTCCTCTGTCTCATTGTTCTTGGCCCCAAAAATTAATAAAACACTCATAGATTTGATCAAACGGTGCTAACAATACTGGACCAATTGGATGTTTGATTTACAAATTTGTACACAGAAGGTGATCTCTATGAAGTGCGTAGAATAGTTGGGTAGCGGCAGGAAATGTTATAGAATAGGAGAATTGCACTTTAGCAGCGTTCTTGAAAAGTCAAGTAGGGTTAAAAGGCGATACACGGAAACCGCATAAATGAACAAAAAAGAAGCATTACTGCTCAGCATGACGTCGTTTATCTTTTTTTTCCATTTGGAAAGCAACGCGTTCCCTTGAAAGACATATTTCTGCAATATTTATGTTTTACAAGAATCGTCGATATAATTACTTATTTGAAAGCAAGTAGAATAGGAAATTAAAACAATCAACTAATGCCAAGTTTGGATAGGAACGATGTTGCTATCCTATCATGCCCTATATATATTTCCTATCTGTCAGAGTTTCTTCCCAATAATAGAGTTTACTTTTTAACACAGGCACGTATAGATTTGTTACCACGCACTCGAAATTAAGAGTATGGTACAATAATAATAATATTATTATTATTATTGTGTTGAGTAAGATTACAGATGCATCTTTGTGAAGTGAAACTCAGATGATATACAATAAGCACTAAAGTGTTATCTAAAGATAAATTGGATGAAACCTAACAATTCCTAAAAGTGAGCAAAACTATAACAATTCCTGAAGTGAGCAAAACTGATGGAACCTTCACCATATCCAAAACAATAGGAAAGTTTCAGAACATTATGCATTCCGTTTCGCGATATGATAATAACAAGCCATAGAATATGAATGTCTAGTGCGAATCCATAAACACATGTAAGAAAGCCATCATCACTACCACAGCTCAACTATTTCATAGGGTACAAAAAAGAAGGCTTTGAAAACACTATCCACGTAGCTAATGACAGCAAATAAAGTAAATAAACTTATTTCAGAAATTCGGATGTAATCCCCAGAAGTTTCCCATCCATAAAGGTAGGACCTCGCAATGGGAGGAAGCATCTATGCCCCATCAGACTGAACAAATGGATTGGAGATCTCATCTGTTCCATCTGTGGGTGAAACAAGCATTACAGCAGTTCCTCGGCAAACCTGAAGTCACAGAAAATAACATTTCACGTACAGCCAGATAGACATTAATTGTACTCATGAGAAGGTTTGCTGCTGCTTATGCCTTATGGAGTTAAATATAGCACAATACATGAAACGGCCTCAATGAAAAAGTTGTGCCATTTTTAATGAGTATAGACTTGTAGTAAATTAAACTCGGGGAAAAAACTACTAGGAAAATTTTGTTGTCAAATACCAAGCAATGATATAAAATAAAAAGAAAATTGAAATCACTCTTTTGGGCCTTAAATTGTGTAAATGTCGATAATCAATTTATATATGATTTGATGGTGCTAGAATTTATTTCAGAAGAAAATTGAGCTCCCCTGAGGATATAAGCAACTTTTGATAAATTCAGGTAAAATGAGGAAGGAAGCATCCCCCTATAGATTCAGGTTGTTTTCGGCTAGTGTAAAACTTCTAACATAATCAAAGCTGTAAATGAGAACGGATGAAATATCTATGTACAGTCATATAGAACACAACTAAAAATATGCATGCACGTGGATAAGACATACAATTAAGCCAAGGCGACGAGTCTGATCTGTAGTCTTTAGAGGATCTTCTGGATCTGCAGAGAAACGAACAAACGTTTTTATGAATTATTGATAATTATTCTGCAGAAATAACTCCTCCAAATATGGGAAAATATAAATATAGCACTTAATATATCCCTCATGGGAAGGGAAATGTCAGTCATGAAATAACAGTTTTAGTTTATATAATACAGGAACAAATGACTTTCGGGTTGTAACTTCATATATGTGTACCATAAGATATTCGCATATAATCAATAATGTATCACATAAAATCATCAGGAATTACAAGCTGTAACTAAGTGCATAAACCAAGGAAAATGATTAGGTGCTATAAAAGACCCATAGCTCATATTTATAATTTAATCATCACATGTATCAAGACAAGATTATATGTCAACAATAAGTAGGAAGTTAAAACCAAGACAGAGAGCTTCTGAGTATGACCAGAATAATGTAATTCAAATGGACTGGAATGATGGGAATTGAGATACTGCTCAATGAATTAGTAACACCAATGTTTATTATACGTTAATTTTCAGAAGTGTAACAAATAAGTTTGTAGAACTACCAATGGTTGATGACTTACCTCTAAGAAATTCTACGGCTTCATCCAAAACAAGATTCAGCAATTGGTCATAGCCCTTTAGAGTTCCCGTCACTGAAAGGAAGAACTGGAATTAGCTTTAATGGATTTTAGCATCTAGCTTTGCCAGACGCCCATTACAAAAAAGAGGAACTGACAGTTGTCAAAACAATTAACTTGGTCATGGGATTCTATTATTGAGCATATAGTAGAAGATATATAGAATAGGCGCCTCTCAAAAGTTGGCTCAAGCTGTGAAATTAACTGATATATACTCTACTAAACAAGTACGGCAAATTAAATATTTAGGAATCAAATATACTGCAGGTTACAAGTAGAGTTTCACATAGTATTCAAGGAACTAGCTTTCTTTTCATTTTTATCAGAGATCAGTCAAATAGCAAAAGCAATAGCCAAAGATGATAAAAGCAAATTTCACTAAATAGTTAAACCTATACAAGAAATCATGAGAAGATTCCTGATCTACAATTTTCCCAGAAAATGATTGATCCACATCTCATTCTCACTACACCAGAATACCATAGTAAAAATAGCACTAAAGTTCTCATCTTAATGCAAGTATAGGTAAGTGTGTGGAACACAAAAATCACCAATTTAGCAGCACAATATTCGAAGTGAGCAATGATTTGATTTTCCAAAGTCCAAACATCAAGGAACAAGAAAATAGGATCACAAAACTCTAATCCAGAAATCAGAAGCCGCATACCTAGTCTTCCACCAGTTAGTTTCACTTGGACACCCTTGTCAACAAACTTGGCTAAATCCAGAACAGTTTCCTTTCTCCCAGACTGAAACAAGGAAATTACGGAATAGTAGAAAAACGAAAGATATTGGACGAAAAATATAATGACGCTTGTTGCAACTGACGGGCAACAATTTAGTTTCGTTTACATATAAGAAATGGAAAAATACGTACCATTTTGAGCTTCGATCGACTGCGGAAGTAGCTGAACGAGTTGCAGTTGCCGTCGGCGAATCAATTAGCGGAAAATCGTCGGAACAAAATTAATGATGATTTTGACAATCGTACAGAAAATGTAATATATGGTGTTGGTTATGAGTTGTGATATATGGAGGAGACAAGTTGCGATTTGCAATTGGGAATCAAATTGGGGGAAACGGATGATTAAGCCCTAGTTTATTTTATTGCGCCTTCCCGCCTTTTGATTTTACTTCCACTGATCTCGCTACAATGGTTACGATGAGGACAAAATCTAATCTAACGAATGTTATCTGTCCACGTGTCCAATACGTGCTGCTCGTTTTTTATTTACATTTTAAAATTTTAATAAAAAATTTGTTTATTCTAGACCTACAGTCTACAATTATTTTTACCAACTTGCAAGTTGCAGTGTTCATTGTCAATTCGGAGAAAGGTAACAAACATTCAAATAAAATAAAAACAGTATTAATATCAAATTCTAACATTTTAATGAATAAATTGTTTATGTAGTTTATCTGGTTGCAAGATTTGTTTATTTTAGATGAAGTTAAAGATTTGTATTAGGTCATTGGATTGACCCAAAATAACATAACCGGACCGATTGTCTTGCCGGTTAGCGTTAAACCAGTCGAACCGGCCGGTCCGGTATCAGAATAATATGAGGTTCAAATTGGGACCAACCCACTCATGTAATTAATAAGGCCCATTTTGTGAAGGAAATGTATATAGTTCACAGCCTATAAAATGATAGGGCTTCAATCAAGGCCCACTGAGGCAACAATAGTCAACATATATATAATTCTCGCCGCTCTGTTGCAACTAGGGTTTGTTTTCTGGAAAGCTCGATTTCTGTAGGCAAGGAAGAGGCATTGCACTGCACCTTCGAGCAGCAAAAATGGTGGAGAAGGGTAGCAAGCCAAGGAAAGAGGAAGTCGTCGCCAGAGAGTATACCATTAATCTGCACAAACGCCTCCATGGATGGTAAGATCTTTCTCTCTATGGAATACGGACTAATCTCTATGAAACTACAATAGGGTGACTTGATCATTTGGTAGCTGTTATTTATTTGAATCTGGAGAGGTTTGGTTGCTCAGATGCTGATGTTTTTGTGTGATTTTCAAGATTTGTTTGATATCGTGTGTGTTTTAATGTTATAGCAGGCGAGTGTACTGTGCAGTATTTTGTTATTTGTTTCAAATATTTTTACTTAAATATAGTTTTTGTAACACTTGTATATTAATTAGGTTATAATTTTAAAACATGGATTATCAGAGTTGTGTTAAAACATTGATCCTCGCTGATTTTAGCCATAGGTGGTCGCATTTTGATATATTGCTGCAAGTTGATACTCCATTATGTATTATACTGCATTTCCATTGTTTGTGTTGTTATGATATTACATACATATCCTCTCTACACGAACTTGGTTGACTTTTAGCTGAAATGCTTTAGGTGTTACCCAATGATTTTACATGTTTTAAACAAAATGAATGCTTGAGAAATCAAAGTTGTGTAGATTTCATCAAATGGTGTACATGTATTTGCCGTCTGCTGTTTCTACATTGCATTTCTAAAGTAGACTGCTTTTGGAATTGTATCCAGTACCTTCAAGAAGAAGGCACCAAATGCTATCAAGGAGATTCGTAAGTTTGCCCAGAAGGCAATGGGGACTACTGATGTAAGAGTTGATGTCAAGCTGAACAAACACATATGGAGCCGTGGAATTCGGAGTGTGCCAAGAAGAATCCGTGTTCGCATTGCACGCAAGAGAAACGATGATGAAGACGCCAAAGAAGAGCTCTACTCTTTGGTCACTGTTGCAGAAATTCCAGAAGGAGGGTTGAAGGGATTGGGAACCCAAGTGATTGAGGAGGAAGAATGAAAGTTTTATTTTATAGGTTTTTATTTAATGTCAGTTTTGATGCTGTTACTTGTGAGCTCTTTGTATTGGAACTTCAGAACAAAGGATACTATGCGATTAGTCAATGCATTTTAATCTTTTCCAATATTTGGTCTTTTAACACTGTGGTTATGAAGGTTGAACACGTACAATCATTTCATATGATCGAGCTTGCCTCGCCATCTCATTATCAGAGTTAGAATTTGACTCGCATGTTACTTTTCTCAATCTCATCTCATCGTAACTATAAGGTTATCGTTAGATGAGTATCGTAGCAAATATATATTTAATGTAAAAAATAAAACATGCGCAGTCCAAATATATAAAATTTAGGTTGTGAAATTATATAAAACGGTAAATTAATATGCAATCCAAATATATAAAATTTAGGTAGTGAAATTATATAAAACGGTAAATTAATATGCAAATAATGTAGACCTTTAAGCTAATTTGCATTTTAGACACCATTTCAATAGAATATCCACATACTATTACGTTTTCCAGCGAACTCGGCATTACCAAATACTTGTGCATTTGTTTCAAGAATATTAGTTCTATGAGAGTGAATTGAATGATGGCTTGAATCTCATTTAGGAGGCCCTATTTATAATAGAGGAAGTGATTGTTGGAAAAAATGTATTCATTCAAAGGGTTATAATAGAGCAAGTGATTGTTGGAAAAAATGTATTCATTCAAAGGGTTGCGATCGAACCAGTGCAATGATTCATGACCTAACTATTGCATGGTTTCAACCAAGAAGTGCAATGGTTCATGCCAAACTATTACATGGTTTCGACCAAGAAACACGATAGAATTGTTATCACGTCAGCGTCACGTGTTGACGTAGTTTGCAACGTTACCAAGCTACTATTAATTCTTTGTGCATTAATCTATCATTTATCCTTGACTGGATTTGAACAAAAAAATATCCGATATGTTGCTTATTTCCTTTATCCGAAAAAATCACAGTAAAAGCATGCTATAAATAATATGAGCATACAATACAACACAAAAATAGACATTAATTAATAGTATCTTAATTTGAGTCGACAGCCTTTAAACATATTTGTAATTGTCCTTTGGCATGGATAATTGGTCCCTGGAGGCTGGACCACATGTTAATTATGTAGTATAAAATAACACTGCTTCCTAATCCTAAGAAATAAAATTATACTTTAATTGTATAATAGTAATTCTACTGATTTTATATAATACTAGAAAACATAAATAAATAGTCCAAGACCAGCAATATTTAATATGAGAAAAACATATACTACTAATTTCCATGTGGAATGGATATCGGATGCATGCATCTTGGAATAAAATCGGTAACCCACTTTTGAAATTGATTAATTTAGTTTTAAATTACCCACTTGCCCTCTCCTCTCAACTATTTCGATAACGACTAAAGACAAAAATGGTCACCCCTGCTCACTGTGTCCAAAATTAATGCGTCCATGAATGATATGACATGCTATGTAGATAAATATTAAAATTTTAATATTTTTTATTAATTATCACTTTTCAGATTAAAGTTTATTAATTAAGATATAGTTTAATATAATTCAATACATGGTATTGTCACATCAGCCGTGGACACGTTAAGACGTGTCAACCGCGGGTGGTGGAGCATTACTCCGACTAAACATATGTATATATATTTATTATACGTCATATGTTTAAGAGTTTTAAATTACTCATATTTAGATACAAAATTATATATACTTGCCTTAAACTACCCATTCATATGTATTTGCAACATGTTTACTACCCACTAAATATTCAAACTCGTTTATTTATAATTTCTTAATTATTCGTTTCAAACCAAATTAAAATGAAATTCTACAACTTATGATCATCTTACAATATAACATAAAGTTGAATATAACAATTATAATATATAGCATAAAAAATCAACTTTCCAAAAGTATGTGATTGATTAGCTCACTTTTTATATTTTTCTCTAGCTCTACTTAATATATATATATATAGCATAATATATGAGTTAATTATAAGAATTAGTCAAAGAAGATACTAAAAGGTAAATAATAGCTAAAAACATAATACTATTTAAATTCTAGCCATTTTGAATATGAATTATCATAAATACCTTTCTACTTAAATTTAATTGTATGAATGGTATGAATAATATTTATTCATAAGATTCATACGTACATACAGTTTAATAAAATTAAGTATCACGTATGAATGGTACAATTCGATACAATTCATACTCAAAAATATAAAATATAATTACAATGGTATTTTAATACAAGAAATTTAAAAATAGCTAAAATTTAATTATTATTATGTTGGTGGCTATTATTTATCTTTTACGATGCTATTTTATATTATCAGTCAACATATATTCAATGACTATATTGTTATGCAGAAGTAAATATGAGTAAAATATATATAAATTAGGGGGACCGTTCGATAATATTGCTATGAAGTAATAATTGAATTAAAAGTGGATTTGAGAATTGCATATTGATTATAAACATTTACTCTAGTATCCCAGATTTATGGAATCTTATCAAATTAAAATTCAATGTTGAGATAAATAAAATAAAATACAGCTGGGTGCATGAGAGTGACGTTCCAATTTGCCACTTCTCAGTTCTCACTCACCGCCGACTGGTCAATGATATTACATCCATACCCCTATCACTATTGGAAAGAACGATACTAGTCAATGGTTTTCAAAACCACTAGACCCTTTTTAAACCATGGACTCCTCAATCATCAATTTCATTTCTACCAAAACAAAACCTATTTTAATTTTAACTCGTACAACATCATCATGTTCAGTTTTGGATATATTTGGTTTCAAAATAAACATTCAACTACTAATTCAATCAACACACATACACTATCATTTTTGTATTTCATGCATGTGTCTTTGTTATTAAATTCGCTATTTTAATTTGATGTTTTGTAAATATTGATAATAGCCATAATATAATGAGTTTTAATTGACATTTATTGTTTAAACATTTGAAGCCTAAACCTAAATAATCGTATACCCAAATTATGGATTCTCAACCCAAATAAGTGTTATTTTCAATTAAATGTTATAAATAATGATATTTCCCAATTGAGTATAGTAATTAAATCCTCATTCATAATTACAAAATATAAGTAAAACAAGAGAGTAACAAATATCGATCGAATAAATTAATGAAACAAGTCAGCTTTTAACGGGACAATGAATACATGATATCTGAAGTTCATAAATCACTAATCAGTTTTTGCTATTTGACTGAAAACCTCTTTTTTTCCTTTTCTTTTTATTGTGAAAGAAAGACATAAAAGAGTCTTTATTTTCTGGTTTTTGGTCCTCCTGTTTTGTTCATTTATATGGTTTTGATGTATTAAATTGCAACTTGCATTTGCTCAACTTATTAAATTGCAACTTGCAAGTGTGAAATAGGAAGCTTGCTTTTGATTGGTCAAACTCAATTATATAATAATACATAATGTATAAATATATTGTGTGTCAATGAGTGTGTCCACGTCTGTGTCCAAAAGAAAATAAACTATTTTAGTTAACATGTGATTTGGGTTACGTTAATTAAATATCATAAAAATGTACTAACCTATCAACTTTTAAGAAAGTATTTATTGTTTCGGTTTTTCCAAATAGAATTCCAAGAGCTACTTTCTAGCAATTTAATTAGCTTAATAATGTGATCACGTGATATTGAAATAACTTTGGGAAAAGAATTCCATAAAACATGCTATTAACTACACAAAAGTATAACTTAGGAATTTTATTTTTTTGTTTCCACAGCAGGTTGTTTTTCGATTCTTTTTTTTTTGTGATTTCTAGAGTGATATTATAATTATAAACAATATAAACTAGAACCTCTATATATTTGGAACCATAAAATTTTGATATATGAGAGAGGTATTAAGTGTTTAATAAATTAATAATAATTTGGGCGTGCATGCATGTGGAACTGAATTTAATATTATTATCTTTATTGTTTTGAGGATTATAGATTCGACCTTTTTTTTTTTTAATAGTTACTTTTTTCGACCTTGGAGCGACATTGTTTCGTTGGCAAAGTTTAGGTCTGTTATAATTAGTTTTGATATGTCATTATTTGATTATGTTAGTAAATATTCACTTTATAAATTTTAGGCTTTATGCTAGTCTCTTGTGATCTTAGGATTGAAAGTCTTTCTCGAATTATATTGTAGTTTCACATTATTAAATTTTTTAATACTAATATTATACGCGTTTATGAAATTGTTACTCCTTCTTATCCGATCCTATACAAATTTCAAGAAAATAATTTACTTGTGTATTGTGTATGAGTATAGTTTATGTCATACTAAATTTATTACTATTACATCTAAATTGTGTTAGTTAGTGAACGAGTTTAATTTTTTTTAGAGAAAAAGTACAATGAGTAATAATTTAAATTGTACCAAATGATAAATAGATAATAATTACTATAAATATATAATTGTTTTGGCAAGCGAAGATATATATGATCTAAAGTTTATTAATTATCATTAAAAAATGTTTGGTGCATATGAAAATATCCAAAATAAATTAAAATATAGGCGCAGCCGTGGAGCGTTGCAAAGACATTAAATGGAGGAACTTCATCCACACAAATGAGATGATGCATAAAAATGAAAAGGAAACGGAAAGGGTTGCATGAAAGAGAGAAAATAAATGAAAACAAAGTAAAATTTTTGGGTTGTTTGACTTTGCTCAACAAAACAAAACAAAACAAAACAAATAATGAAGTGATGACGTGGAGAGTGCGGCGACATGGCAGTGGATAAATACGATTTAAATGGCATATTTCCTCGTCACTCCGTCACCGACCGGACCGGACCGGATGCAATGCACATAATATTATTACTAGCAATTGTATTCCCTTCCTCCCTCCTCTTTCTCCTTCTGCTTCTCCTTCTCCTTCTCTATATATACACACGAACCGATCTCACACTTGTTCAATTCCACCTTGTTTTTCCTATTTCTTGCCACTACTTCTTGGAGCTTAATTCCATTTATGTTCTCCTTCTCCATCACCTTATTATTAAACTCATCATAGACCATAAAGAATTAAATAAAGGGCTCTCTTTTATGCAACTATGTTCAGCTCAGAGGCAGTTTCCAGAGACTTTCTTCACTCCAATCCCTCTCATCACAACACTACCAACTTCATGCATTCTTCGCTTCACGGAGGACAATTCCTAAAGACCGGAGATTTCATGGCCTCGGATTTCTTCACCAACAATCACCATCAACCGCAGCAATCCCCCGGATTAGCTCGCTACTCATCGGCGCCGAGCTCCTTTTTCGCGGATCTTTTGGATTCCACCTTTGATAGCAACAGCAGCAGCAGCGGCGATGAATCCGACGCTTTCTTCTCCTCGTTCATACAGGCGGCGCCGCGCGATCTGATTCCCGAGATTGGCGATCACCAGATTTTGACCGCTATGAAGCGGGAAGATGGAGTGGAGGCGGAGACACGACCCGGGAATAACGGGTATCCGGACGGGCGAATGAGTGGGTATGAGAGTGGCCGCCCTGTTGCCGGATCTTACTCTGTGGGGATAGAGCACCATGTTGATGTGAAGTTGAGAGATGAAAATGGGAATAGGTCCAATCTCCTCCGACATAGCAGCTCTCCTGCTGACTTCTTCAATGGTAATTCACTTCATTTTCACTGTGATTTCTTATGATTTAGACTTCTCCTTTTGATGTTGGATGAGGAACGGGGTTGACTTTGAATTGAATTGACCTAAAACTAATCCCGTGATGCAAGATTTTAATCCAAAAGAACATATTGGGAATTGGAGTTGGGAAGGGTGCTAATCCTTCACCACCTTCCTGGTTTTATAGAAACAAGATTGAATGCATTTTTGTGCCAAATAGTGTTAAATATGCAGTGGTTAAAACTTGTTTTTGGGCCTCAGGTTTTGGTGTAATGGGAGAGGTAGGAAACTATACAGGCCACAATCTTGCAGAAGACAGTTCATCATCAGCTGCTGCTGCTAGTTTGAACTTGTCATCAGCTCCTTCTTCTACCTCTGGATTCCTGCCTACCATACCCGAAACTGGAAACGACGACAGGGTTACCGGCAGAGAGTATGAGGCCGATGCCTTCCACCACAATTCTTGGAACGAATCTCCTTTCAACAATTTGAAGAGAAACTGCGATGGTGATGTGAAGATGTTCTCCAATTTCAATGGATTGGAAAAAGAGGTAGCGATATTTGGTTATACATTTTGCTTGTCATACTGTCTATTACTTACTTCTGTTTCTGAAAGTCCATTTTCAAATTTCGATCAGAAGGGAGAAGCTAGGAAGAAGTCTTCTGGTTTAGTATCACATTATAGCTTGCCAAAGACCTCCTCGGAGATGGCTGCGGTTGAGAACTTCCTACTCTTCCAACCAGAGACAACCGTTCCTTGCCAAGTTCGAGCAAAAAGAGGCTTTGCCACTCACCCTCGAAGCATTGCTGAAAGGGTATAATTTCTCCTTCACAGAACAGAAGACTTCATGTTTAACGTTGTGATTTGAGCCATAACAGGTTCTGTGGTAATGATTTGCAGAAGAGACGAACGCGGATTACTAACAACATTAAGAAGTTGCAAGATCTCTTTCCAAATATGGATAAGGTGACTTTCGTAATGCTTTATTGTCATCTACTTGGATTTTTTCTTCTTGTTATGCCTTTTCATTGATGCCGTTTATCTATTATCTGTACAGCAAGCGAACACGGCTGAGATGTTAGACTTGGCAGTTGGTTTCATTAAAGAGCTTCAGCAAGAAATGCAGGTAACCAAACAGATATATGTATCTCTTTCAATTAAAAATGGGGTTTCCCATTTTAACATCTTACCAGCCTCGTCTTCCTTAATTATTTATTCCTTCCTACTTTATAGACTCTCAAGGGCACGAAAATGAGGTGTGTTTGTTCGAATAAACCTCAGCAAACAAGTCCTACGACATAGTTGCTTCTTGCAAGACTTATTAAGCAAGTGCAGTAGATGAGAATATTGTTCTGTATTGGTTCACCTGGATTGTCTTGTTCTTCCCCGTCCACGTCCACATCCACGTTCACATGTAAAGAGATCGTTAGTAAAGTACTGTTGAAATTTTGTTGCATAGAATGATCAAGAGCCTATTAATTGGCTTCTATTATTCAATGTATGCATGTTCTAACTTCCATCCTCTAGGAAAAGAAAAGGAGGGGGAAGAAATAATATATAGGATGAAGGATTAGACTCTGTATTTTATTATGTAAACCGATTAGTGTTTCTATGAACAGTTAGTGTATAAAAATATCTTTGTGTTTTTGCCATATTTTCATATTCCTTAATCCTTTATTTAGTGTAAGGCTCCAGCAAAATTACTTGAAACAAGGGATGTGCAGCAGTTTTTACAGGAACGATTTGGAATCTTTTCTTGACTTTGTTTACTTTGTATTTAAATTTGTTGAATTCAAAAAAATTATAACGCAATCTATATATTCTTCTGGGAACCATAATACAATACTATATTACTATCTATAAACTAAATATGCATTGTAATATCAACTAAGTCAAAGTGCAGCACTCCACAAACTTATTGACTCCTCTCGAGTTCCTCATTTTGCCATTTCACCTGCGCAGGAAAAAGATAAACAACATCGAAACACAAAATGAAATGTTTTTATCAAAAGTGATGGTGCAGCATTATATTATGCATATATACATGGTTCAAAGTTGGCAGTGCATTTATCAGGCAGCTGCATCGCCATGGAGCGATCAACCCCAGAAATTGGGGGGCCGTTGACAAGAACGCAGAGGCAAGGTTGGCCGAGAGCTTTGATGGAAGCACAGCATGACTCAGTAGGTGGAATTGGGCTAAAGGGAGCCACTGCAGACCTGCATGGTATCAACTGAACCAGAGCAGAGAAGAAAGTGCTCCCACAAGGGTGTCCTCTGCTTTCCTGCACCAAACCAGCAGCAGCCACCACCACCACCAACAACCAAAGCTTCATGCTCCTACTCGTATTCTTGCCTTAAATGAGCTTCGTTTTTTGGAAATTTAATGAAAATATAGTGTTGCATGGCATGCATATATAGGAGTTGCATTGGTGTCTGCAGGGGATGATAATGCCTTCCGGTGCTTCTCTCCTAACTCTGCTTCACACTTGATTCATGACTTGTAGCTTTTTTATGAGTTTCAAAATTCAAACTCTTCTTGTAAAACCGAAGATGCTCATTGCTTCAATAATCACAAACACCCACTAAATTATAAATCCAGGAAATTCATTGTATGATTTTTTTTGCATCAACTTTTATAATGTTTTACACGATTAGTAAATTTGAATACTTGTTGCCTCTTAAAATATATGTTTAGTGAGGGAAAATGGAGAAACTAGTTATATTGAAATCGGTTACCAGTTTTGATTGCCAAACTAGTTAATTGCATCATATTTGCCGCTAATTTGTTAATGAAACATAAGAACTGAAACAAATCTACCCTAACGTTAATTGAAATCGGATTCATTGAATTATAAATTCTTAACTACAAACCCTAAAAATGAAACATATTTTCACACTAATACTCCTAATTCAAGTGTGGCGAGCATCCAAAACCACACATAATTCAAAAAGGAGTTCAATTAGAGTAAACTCAGACTAAGCGCGCTCGCCCCTAATCCTCCTGGCGAGCTGAATGTCCTTGGGCATAATAGTCACCCTCTTAGCGTGAATAGCGCAAAGGTTAGTGTCCTCAAAGAGACCAACCAAGTAGGCTTCTGCCGCCTCCTGCAGCGCTGACACGGCGGAGCTCTGGAACCTCAGATCCGTCTTGAAGTCCTGCGCGATTTCTCGCACGAGGCGCTGGAACGGTAGCTTGCGGATGAGGAGCTCGGTCGACTTCTGGTACTTTCTGATCTCACGAAGTGCGACGGTTCCAGGGCGAAAGCGATGGGGCTTCTTGACGCCGCCGGTGGCAGGGGCAGACTTCCTCGCAGCCTTGGTGGCGAGTTGCTTCCTCGGGGCCTTGCCGCCGGTGGACTTGCGAGCGGTTTGCTTTGTGCGAGCCATTGATTCAAATGAAATGTGGTATTGATGCAGGATTTGTAAGTATAGATTATTGTGTGATGTGCGAATGGAAGAGAAGATTGTGGGATGTGGTATAAGTAGAGGAAAGGGGGCGGGAGAGATGACGATTTTGGGGGTGGTTTGAAATATTTGGATGTTTTGAATTTGATGGTGAGTTTTTGGCCGTTTATTACAGACTTAAATCAACGGTACACACTTGAAGTTGAATCCACTATCCGTGTCTTCCAAACTATAGCGAATAAGGACTTGCCACGTCAGGCAAGCGGATTGCGAATGGTTTTGTTGCTCTTCATTTGCCGCTTTGGCTTTCTAAATTAGTGCATTTTGAAATTTTCAGAAATGTTAGTAGGAACAAATCTATATCTATTTTTATATTAAAACAAAACACTCAGGTCCATTTGTTAGTAGAGATGTGATATAGTGAGATGAGATTAAAATAATAGATTTGAGAAAAATAATATCTCATTTGGTTGGAAAGATAAAAATAATCTCAAGGAGCTTTTTTGTAGTGCATTTACCAATTTGTTCTTTAAAACTAAAATAACTTCCCAAAATGCCCTTCACTCTTACTTCTCATTCCATTTCAACCTAGCTAAGACATAACAAAATTAACTCAATGGAAAAGTTCATAATTTTCTGAAGAATGACCGCACGAAGATCTTGGGCGAAATCTTTGAAGATTGAAGTCGGCACAAACAATTATTTGAAGGTAGTTCATACTTTTATCCTCTCAAATCATTTCATCTATTTAAGAAGATAAATTTCTTAGGTAAATTCTTTTGTCTAAAAAAATGATATTTCTTGATTGGTTCAAAACAGTGGCATCCATCTGTGAAATAATGGCAAAATACTATTTCTGTTGTGATGATGAATAATAACGAAAGTTATTAATGGTAAACTATGGACTCAAATTATCCCATATAAATTCCAAATTGCGTTATACTATAAAATGTACATATAGAGACAAACAGAGGATGTTGGAGCAACTAAGATTGAAAACAACATAAAAGTAAAATAAAAGAAACTAACACTAGCTAATCTTTCTAACCAAGAAGAAGAAAAGCAGGCTCTCAATCTACATAATTATCATCATCCTCATCTCACATGAGGGCTGAGCTCGTTCTACGCAGTTGAAACTTGGGCTGTGGTGGTGGTATGCTCGGCAGCACACTCTCCCATTCCTTCAATGAATACCAAAACAAATCAACATCATACTATAATGAGATAATACTCGAATGAATGCATTTGGTTCATGAGTGTAGGCCTGTACATCGACATATATGAATTACAGAAATAGCTGATAAAGAAGACTAACAAAAATAATATCTCAACATTAATTTGCAACAACAAGCACATGCTTCCTTGCTCGTGAAAAAACTCTAGCATGATGTATTACACAGTCACCCATCTCTATAATTTACCATCCTCTGCCAATTAATTTGAAAAAAAACTCTACAAAGCTCTTATGTATAACTCATCCATCTCTAAAAATGACCATCGCATGAATATTACTTCGAAAAAAAATCCAAAGACAACAAATTGACATCAGATGCAGTCACCTTTCTCTACATTACACACACGTCTGCATAATAATTTGAATCAACAATATTACTTGCATCTCTTAATTGCCCTACTTTAATTTGAAATACGAGCAAATTTCATAAATAGATAAGAGGTGGTAGGAACAACAACCAAAGATTGAAAAAAACACAAAAAACATATCTTTAAGAATTAGCATCCTTTAATATTAAATGGAGGAATTCACAAGAGCTTGACAAAAGAGGAATGGAGGAAATTTGTTCATAAAACACACTTTACATGCAAACATAAAACTGAAAAAATTTTGAACTCCATGTACATTAAACCCTAGAAATTGAAAGAGAAATTCACAAGAGCTTGACAAATTCTTGTTGTAATAGAAAATTACCTCCTGATTTTGGTAAATCCTAGTTACTTTGCTTACTATAATAGATTTAAGCTGAGTTTGGAGGAATGAGTATTCAACCAAATGTGTGATTCCAGAAAAAAAAAATGAAGAAATTGTGAGAGATGTTTCATTCACAAGCAAAAAAACCACAAGTAAGGACTGGATAACACTCACCTTGGATTTGAAGGACAAACCAAGAAATTTCAGGTGGGAGGAGCAACTTTTCGTCGGAACTTTTGTTGGAGAAGAAGTTGAAGGCGTGAATTCGTAAAATGAGAAGGAAGAAGAAGTGAGTTGTGTTGCCCAATGCAGATTGTGAAGGAGAGAGGTAAATGATATAATGGTATTTTGATGTTAATGCATTTTTTACTGTAGACATGGGATGAAAATAATACCTAGTAGTTGGAGGGATTATAATCCCTCCATACCCATAGCTACAGTGGCGGGCCGAGATTATAATCTCAGGCCGTCCCAAAATCCCATTTTGAACCAAATGCATGATATAGTGAAATTAAATTAGTACATCTCACTATATGAGGCCTACCAGATGGACCCTCAGTTATTTTGGTTTGGTTATATATATATATATATATTATTATTATTATTAAAAAAATATAAATTAATAAATTAACTACTAACTCACAAAATCAATCCACTTACAAAATTATTGTCACTATACGACTTTCCCTTATAAATATTTATGATTTGTGGAAATCAACAACAACATACAGCATAAAAATTGATCAAAAGAATTATAACTTTATAAATTTTTGTAAATTGACATGTTTGATATAAACTTTATTCATTATTAAATTATACGTTCTAGCTAACATTTATATTTATTTATCGTAATTAATAATTATATTTAATTTGTCGCGTACATGATTGAAGAGTTTAAAAGATTAATATTCTGCATCGCACGGGGACACGAACTAGTAATATATTAAACGATTACAAATTTAAACTCTCTCCTTAATTCAAGGTTTGTGTAGCGTCACCACAAGCCTTCTTTCATATTTATATTAATATTTTATATACGGTAATATATAATTTAATGATTTGGTAAGAATTGTTTTAGGTAAGTGTATAATTAATATCTTATACTACTTCCGTCCACAAAAGATGTTCCCACTTTGACCCGGCAAGAATTTTAATAAAATGTGCTGACTTAGTTGGTAAATGATAAAGTGATAGTAAAGTGTAGTTAGTGGAGAATAGGTCCCACGAAAATTAGATGATGTGTAAGGTATTGTTAGTGGAGAATGAGACCACATTAAATAAAAGTGAGTAAAATAGAGGGGTTGTCAGAAATAGAAAGAAAGTGGGAAGAAACTTGGTGGACGGACTAAAAAGGAAATGTGGGAACAAACTTGCTGGACGGAGATAGTATAATTAATTAGTCATGATTATAATCATATTTAATTAATTATTCAATCAAAATTTGCAATATATAATCAAAATAGTCAATTTTTTAAATTACAACATAAAATGATTATATACCAATAAATTTATTATGAGATAAGTCTTCGTTTAACACTTATATTTTGCAATGATACATTTCAAGTTGAAACTAGCTACTTTAAGACTAAGCGAATAGATAATAACCGTGTTTTTTTTTCACATATATGGCACGCCTTACATATCCATTTATGGAAATTCGTTATGCATAGGGCTCTAATCGAGTCGAGTCGAATGCTAGTCGATTTGGCCCGACTATATATTAAAGTGTTTGAACTCGACTCGAGTTTTTGACCTGTTGATCGAGCTCGGTTCGTTACCTAATTATCAAGTTCGAGCTCGACTCGTGTATTACTCGATTTGATATTGTTTTCAAGTTTGAGCTCGAACTCGACTCGTTTTATATACTTTCAAACTCAAGTTCGACTCATTTAAATACTTTTGAGCTCAAGCTCAAGCTCGCTCGTGAAAAGTTCAAAAATATTTAATTATGCTCGTGATTACCTACTTTTTGGCTCAACTCGAGCTCGTTTGTATTTTCTAAATTAGCAAATGAAATCCATCATCAACAACACCATCACATGAATAATGCTATAAAATAACACAATTAAAGGGAAAAAAATCCAAAATATAATCATCTAAATATCAATCTAAACAACCAAAATATCTTGTACCATAAGTGCAGTACAAAAGTCAAGCAACACAAAAGTCAAAAGTTAATCCCTACATTTACTATATTTTTTTTATGCATTCAGCTCGATTAGGTACTCGATTGATGGCTTGATTAAGTGTTCGCGAGCTAGCTCGAGTAATCTGCTTGTGAACAAACGAGCTCGAGCATATTAACAAACATAACGAGTCGAGCATGTTTTGCTCGAACTCGGCTCAATAAAATTATTGAACTTAAATTTGTGCTCGAACTCGCCTCGTTTACTAACAAGCCGAGTTCCGAACGACTTTTTTTCGAGCCAAGCCTTGAGTAGCTCGCGAATAGCTATGTTGATTTACAGCTCTAATCATGCAGTTTCTTCAAATCCTGCTCAAGTATGCAAGACGAAAATTGTTTTAGATTATTCATAATTTACATATAAGTCACTCCTAGGAAAATATTTTTCTAAATGCATAATATGAATTACTCCCTCCGTCCCAACTACATTTGGGCACTTCTTTTCGTCACGAGAATTAAGAAATTAATGAGTGTATGTTGACTTGTTGAATATATGTTTAAAGTATAAAATGATGATAGAAATATATATTATTTAAATTTGTATGTGTAATAAATATGTCCTAAAAAGTAAATGACTCAAGTTAGTTGGGACGGCCCAAAAAAGAATACGACTCAAGCTAGTTGGGACGGATGGAGTATGTGTAGTAGTAATCTTTATTTTTGTTTATAATATAATTTTATCATATCAAAATTAATTTATAAAATATATTTTAATTATATGATAATAAAATAAATATCATATGGTATTTTATAGGGGTGTAATCGGACCGTTACCGGTTAACCAAAATCGGTATCAAAAAACTTGAAATTTTAGGAACCGGTACCTTAACCAGTTTTTTTATCGGTTAAGGTACCGATTTTTTAATTTTTTTCCTTTCAAATTTTCAATTTTTTAATATTTTATTTTAAAAATATTAATTTAATTTATAAATATTTATAATATTTAATTTTTTTTACTGGTACCCGGTCCGGTATCGGTTTAGTATCGGGTAACCGAGAACCGGTTAACTTTTCAGAAAATTGATACTCCGTAATCGATTTTCGGTCCGGTACCGATTCTTAACGAGAACCGGTTACCGATTGACACCACTAGCCAATTGTACTACTAGTTAGAATAGTAGTCTATATTATAAAATCTATCAAACATATTCATTTCGCTAAAAGTGACTTATTTTATCTTTTAGATTGTCCCAATATTTAATTGGGAAACGACAAAAAATTAATCTTTAAAATTTTTTAACTCCACCACTTTTCAATTTTTACATTATTACTTATTTTACAGATAAGTATGTCTTTAAAACATAAACTAGTGTGTAACCCGTCGAAATCGACGGAAAATTATTTTATATTATAATTTATAAATATATAATTTTAAATAATATATTTTATGAAAAAAATTTAAATATTAAAAATGTTATTATCTATTTAAAATTTTGAGTTTTATAATTAAATTTTAGTTATTGAAAATGCTGTAATATATTTAAAGGCTTATGTTCTATAATTGTTATTTTATTATAGTAAACTCAAATAATAATCATAAATATAAAAATAAAAATCTAATCACTTGTATTTACGAATTATTAGCTATAAAACTAAAATATATCGTTAATAACGGGTGATTGATTAGGAAACTTAAATATATAAGGACTATTTTTCTATAACATTTTAAGTTGTTAAAAATTGAATTTGGTATATTAAAATGATTATTTTAACCTTTTTCTATTTAAAAGTGATATAAAATAACAAATTATTATAAATATTATTTACAATAAATTATCTTATGTAAAATGTATTGATAAAAAATCACGTTACCTTATAATTTATTAACATAATTGTAATTTTTTGCCACTTAAAAATCATATCGTTGCAAAATTTATGTGTTACGTAAAGACTCGTCCCGTATAAAATTTATTGGTACATAATGCCAGTTATTATTCTGACTCACAAAAATTATCCGCGATATACATATGAAATATCTCAAAATGTCCGTTAAATATTCACCCACCCACCTAATATTAACCATGTTTTTATATTTTTCTAAAAATTATATGGAAAGTATTTCCTAAAATTATACTAGTATCTCTTAAATATTAATATTATATGTTTCACACGTGATTCATATTTACAAGTGGTGGGATGATGGATACCCAAAAGGTGATGAGTGATGGGTTTGAGGGTACTCATATTTGTTATTTTTATATTATTCTTATATTATACAATATGACTATTATTTTACTATAATATTTTAGGTGGTTATAATTTGGATTTTTTTTAATTAAAATTATTATTTTGACATATTTCTCATATTTCAAGATGGTATAAATTGACAAATTATTATAAATAAATTCTATTCACAGTAATTTATCTAATGTAGATTGTGTTGAAGAAAAATCACGTTATGTTATGATTTATTAACATAATTGCAAGTTTGTGTTACTTAAAAATTACTACGTACATAGGGAAAAAATAACTCTCAACGTGGAACGAATAATTTACTGACATATTCGTTGTGTATGAAGATAAATAATACATAATATATAAACGTTTATTAATTATGTCTTAATGACTATTGCTTATCGATTATTATATAATTCAGCATTTATTTATACAAATATTGAAAAGCAATAATTATAGTGACTAACATGATTATGTATCGCATTATGAATCAGTCACACTAGCCACAATTATAATTTCCATAATTTTTAAAATTATATGAAATCATATAAATTTATTATATTGTTTAATTATTATTTTTGTTTAATTCTAATATTTTCATTTAATTTATTACTTGCAAGTATGAAGAGTGAAAATTACAAATATTGAGACAATCTAAGCTGTAAACACATGGTAACTAAGATACAAAATATACCAGATATACTACGATTGTAATAATAATAAAACTAACATTAAAAAAATGTATAAAATCATATAAAAATATGGTTGATGCTTACCTACTTTTATAAAACAAGTATAAAAGGTACTAGATAAAAATATCCACGTTAAACTATAACATTAAAAATCTCACCATATGCTCGTATAATTTAAATTATTTATAACAAAATATATGGACATATGAACAATTTATTCATATATCCATATGCAAATGAGTGTGATTTATTTTTTTATTTTGCAAAATAGGTAAATTTAATCATACTAATGTCTCCCACATTTTTATAATGTTTTGGGTTTTAGATTTTTTTGAAAAACATATAACCTTTTGAATATTTTTTCGAATTATATTTTATTTAATTCATAAAAGTATGTTCTTATTTATTTTTATCATCATTATTTCATATATTTGTTAATTATTTTTACACTTGAAATTATTCAATACTTTTATTATTTTGCACCGGAACAATTAATATTATCACGAACAAATTAACACCATTTTTTTTTTATAATAGAAGGGGATATGCAATTCTAACAATAATGAATAAAAGTAGTATAAAAATAGAAGACAATTTGCAATTTTAATAATGAAGAAAGTATATAGAAAATAAAAAAATGGAAAAAAACAGAATACAGTATAAAATGGGTCCGAAAGCAATAATCCGCCGTCTACCTTTCTCTGCCTAATTTCATAAAACCTCAGCCACCAACCAAAACCCCCAAAACCTATTGCTTTCTGCTCTCCCAATTCACCCGGCGTTTCTTCGATTGGTAATATTCGTATCTGATTTATATATACTTTAATTCGTTATCCATTTGCATTTTCCTGTATTTTGATAAACTAGATTCGACAGTGAAATCTGTCGCTCTAAATTTGGCTGTTTAGTGCTGTATGCATGAATGGGTGAGGAAGGTCATGAACGATAATATTGGACTGTAGAAGAAAAACATTGTTTAATTATATTTCAGCTGCGGAACCTTGTTTCGTTGTCTTTTAGGTAGTTTTGTATTATTCGGGTATTATTAATGGCTTGTGGTTCTTCGGTGATGTCAATATGCCATAGCTGACATTACATACGAGCTTAGCGTTTGTTTATTTCTAATTGCCCGTGTTCATTTCTTCATGTAAGGATTGAAGATGGCGGGAAAGTCGAACAAGGGAAAGAATCGTAAAGGGTCGCAGCAAATTGCAACAAATTCATCAGAACTGCAAGTCTCTTCAGATGTTCCTGTCTCTGCTGATGTGCCCTTCTCTGCTGATGCTCCTGTCTCTGCTGATGCTCCATTAAATGATAGTGCCACTCATACAGAGACCAATGGAGATAAAATCTTGACTGAATCAATGGAAGCTAAGTCAGAGGTGAAGGAACAAGATAATGCATCAGGGCATAATCGCGCAAAGCAAGGTGGGCTAGCATTGTTCTAGTTTGTTAAGCCAGTAGTTGATCTTGTAGTTTCACTTCTTAATTTCAAGAATAATTTTATGAAAATAGAATCTTAGAGAAATCTTTATACCCAACACTTTTAAGTTTCCCGCCATCCCGCTGTATTGTCGTTATCTAGGGCTACTTGATGATTTTCACACCACTTGTGGCGGTTACGCTGGAGTGGTCATACATTGTTCAAAATTTGTGGTCTTGGCAGCCAGCATCGCTATATTGTCGTTATCTAGGGCTACTTGATGATTTTGTGTTTCCTTAAGTTTTGGAATGTGCGGACACCCAAAAATTACTTTCTTCCTTTTTTTAAGCATCTGTTGACTGCCAGCGAATTAATATAGATTGGAAGTTACACTCGTGCATAGTAAATATCTCGAATTTATATATATGTATTACCATAAATTATAGGTGCAAGTATAAAGCATCTAATATGTCCAACCAACTCAATAAAGTAACTTTTCATGCATGTTCGTGTCAGCTTATGCAAAATGACTGATTTATCCTTCCATGACAGCTGAGGTTCATCTATTTCCTGTTCCTGTGAAAACACAAGGAGGAGAGAAGCTTGAGTTGCAAGTAAGCCAAATTAATTGATTATTCAAAAACTGAGATATTTGAGCATGATTTGAATGTGCTTTTCCTGCCATTCAGCACCAGTGGAACATTCTGTTATTTCCTGTTTCCTACTTATCAATCATCTATTGCTACTTTCTTCCTTGATATGAATATATCTATTTCATTGATTCAACCAATCTGTCATTACAGCTGAGCCCCGGAGATTCTGTAATGGATGTAAGGCAGTTTCTTCTTGATGCCCCAGAGACATGCTTTATGACTTGCTATGACTTGTTACTACACACAAAGGAAGGTTCTGTTCAACATCTAGAAGATTACAATGAGATCTCTGAGGTTGCTGATATTACTTCCGGGAGCTGCTTCTTGGAAATGGTTGCTGGTATGTTTAATACTCTCTAGTCAGTTCATGTGAGCAGATACTCAATTAGTGAGATATCTAATTACTCCCTTTGTCCCACCTCAATTGTCCCATTTGAATATAATAATACACCCATTTGAATATAATATGGGACAATTGAGGTGGGACGGAGGGAGTAAAATTTATCTTATTACTATCTGAAAACATGACCTTGGCCAGATTTGTGTGGGTTGTAATTTTTCTTGTTGGTGGTGCATCATATAGTCATGTCTCTACAGTCGTGGTAGACTAACTCTTGAAATGCATGTGTTTTTGTGCCTTCCTCTCTGCAGCATTATATGATCATCGATCCATTAGAGCTCATGTTCATCGAACTAGAGATTTACTTTCTCTTTTGACTTTGCATTCTTCGTTATCGACTACACTTGCTCTACAACACGAAACTGGTCGAACTGCGGCTATTAATAAAGCAGGTTTGTGATTCGTTTCAAAATATTAGTTCTTGTGTTACATCTTTGCTTTTCATTTTATTTTATGTCAATGTGAATTCTGCTTTGGAGCAGAGTTGTAACTTCTTTTTACCTTCTTTTACATATAGATGCCGTGAAAACTGAAGTGCCAGAACTTGATAATTTGGGTTTTATGGAGAATGTTACCAGTTCACTTACTAATTTGTTGTCATCTCCTTCCAAAGAGATCAAATGTGTTGAAAGTATTGTTTTCTCGTCGTTCAATCCACCTCCTAGCTACAGAAGGTTGTACTATTTTCGTATAACTTTCATATATCTATGACCTTCACTTCTCTTATTGTATCATGTTTTATTGCGTTATATGCTTGTTGTATTTTTTCTTGTCTAACTTTCTATATCTGATATAACCAGGCTTTCTGGAGACTTGATTTATTTGGATGTGATAACACTGGAAGGAAATAAATATTGCGTAACAGGAACAACAAAATCTTTTTATGTTAACTCAAGCACAGGAAACATTCTTGATCCAAAGCCAAACAAAGCTTCTTCAGAAGCAACAACCCTAGTTGGACTTCTGCAAAAGATTAGCCCTAAGTTCAAGAAAGGTAACAAGAATATTGACATCCATCTAGCTGAACGCTCTTCTTCACAAATATCATAATTGTTTTCATTGATATAAATTATTGTGCTGTCTTCTGTTGTGAAGCTTTCCGTGAAATTTTGGAGAGGAAGGCCTCTGCCCACCCATTTGAAAATGTTCAATCTATGTTGCCTCCAAATACATGGCTTGGTCTTTATCCTGTCCCAGGTTAGTACAAATTTTAGCTTACCTTGATCTATAAAAATTGTATCCAGTAATTAGCAGATGAAGGTCAGTTTTTTAAGATGAGTTTCCAACATAGAGCGTGCATTTATAACTTCACTCGAATTCTTCCCGGAGATTATTCTTTGATTGTCTTTATGTCTTTACTTTGTTTTTTCTTTTATTTCTCCTTAACCAATTCGGCTGTCTCCCTTGGGAAGTGCCCGTCTTCAATTTTATATTATTATTTTACAAAGGATTAATTCACCGATCTTCTTTCCCCTGTATCTTTCTTTCAACTGTATAATTTTTCTTGTATCTGATAACTCCCTCATGGGTTCTTGTGATTTCAGACCACAACCGTGATGCCGCCAGAGCGGAAAACTCTCTGACGCTTTCTTTTGGAAGCGAATTGATTGGGATGCAGAGAGATTGGAATGAAGAGCTGCAAGCTTGCCGGGAGTTCCCACATGCAACCCATCAAGAAAAGTCCACCTTTTGATATCCTTATAACATCATTTATGAGCTCGATATTTATAATATTATGGATTCTTACCCTGTTATGATTATATTGCAGGATCTTGAGAGATAGGGCTCTCTACAAAGTTACTTCTGATTTTGTTGATGCTGCAACTAGTGGTGCTATTGGAGTGATTAGCAGATGCATTCCACCTATCAATCCTACAGATCCTGAGTGCTTTCACATGTCAGTAAGCGCAGATTTTTTAAGTCACCATTGGCTTGTTATCTTTCCTATTTAGTGTTTTATCTATGAACGCGTGCCTCCTTTTCTTGTTGATCTACTTTCTGGATTTGTGATTCTAGTACTTTGTGGTTCATAAATAACCATGTAATTTGCTACCTTTTTGACTGATGACGTGATCTGACAAACCACTGAACTGTATGTAACTATGTATTGATCTACATACCCTATATCACCTTTACCCATACTTAGTGAATTTCCCCTTCATAACTGAAGCAGCAATATTCTTCAGACCAGTCTTCTTGAAATTAGCTTCTGCAACTTGTTAGTGATTTTCTTTATAAGCTTTCCGTGCTTCAAGTTTGCTTTCCTCAACACCCTGCCTGTGTGTTATAATTTTGCCTATAGTTTGTCTTAATTGATATCTGTTTGTGATTGGTTCCAGGTACGTCCATAACAACATATTCTTTAGTTTTGCTATTGACGCGGACCTTGAGCAGTTGGCCCAAAGTCGTACATCAGAAGAGCCCCATAAAGTTGAGATCACAGCCTCATTGCAGAATGCTTCTGATAAAAATGAGGAAATTCTGTCTCAAGCAGGTTTAAAAGAATCAACTTCTTTGAGTGGATCTTCTGCCCCCCCGACAGGAACTATAAATGGCTCTGAGACGTTGTCCCCAGATATGCCTGCAGAGGTTCAGTTGGCTGAAAGTGAGCAAGCCACATATGCAAGTGCTAATAATGATTTAAAAGGCACGAAGGCCTTCCAGGAAGCTGATGTTCCTGGGTTATACAATCTTGCTATGGCCATAATTGATTACAGAGGCCATAGGGTGGTAGCACAGGTGTGTTGCTAAAACCAATTTTCAACAGAATGCATGTATTCTTTTGATTTTGGATGTGGAGTTGACCAGATTGAAGATTCTGCTAAGATGATCGAGGATCATTTATATTTTCTTTTAATTAGTTTATTGGAGATTTATACTGGAATATATAGTGTGAATGTCTTGGTGCTACTTGTGCATCTTATGCATGTTCACCATATCGGTTTATCCTGTTGAGGGATCATCTGTTTTATCCTTCTTCTGTGTCAATTATGTCAGTTAACTGTGATTTTTTACTTATTGCCTCTAATTTGTGTCTTGTCAGAGTGTCTTACCTGGAATTCTCCAAGGTGATAAATCAGACTCCCTCCTATATGGTTCGGTTGACAATGGCAAGAAAATTTGCTGGAGTGAAGATTTTCATGCCAAGGTAGAAATGTTCTGTTAATATTGAGATTGCATGTTAATCTACAAATTTCCCTCATAATTCCATTTCATTCCAGTTATATGCCACCTGTCTAGTGGAAATAATTATAATAGAAATGAATTTTGACACTCCATAATTGACCCAACTCTGTAAATTTTGACATATTATTCCATCTGCATTATGCAAGCATTGTTTTTTTCAACTTTGTTAATTATTTCCTGGACAACTTGGGACTCTTAACTATATTTGAAACTACTCAGAGTTACATGTGTGTGTTTTATCTGTTATTTACTTGTCTGTGGGTAGGGCTTGATTTTGAATTATCTTTCAGGTATTAGAAGCTTCTAAACGTCTTCATCTGAAGGAGCATACCGTGCTGGATGGATCCGGTAATGCTGTCAAGCTAGCTGCCCCAGTTGAGTGTAAGGGAATTGTTGGTAGCGATGACAGGTAACGGTAGATCCAGATTGTTTAGTAAATTCTCTCATTAGTATCATCAAAGTATCTTCTTTTTCTTATTGGCTTATCATGCTGCTAGAAATGATTTAATGTATTATAATTGAAATCTTATCTAACATTCTTTAAATTCACCATCCTGCTTCCTGCTTGTTTAAATTGATAGATAAGTTGACTAGAGAAAGAACATGTTATACTTCCTCATCCATTATTATGTTCTTTTTCTTGTTTAGTAAATTATCTCATTAGTATCATCAAAGTACCTTCTTTTTCTTATTGGCTTATCATGTTGCTCGAAATAATTTAATGTCTTGTATGGAAGTCTTATCAAACATTCTGCTTACTGCTTGTTTAAAAGATAAGTTGGTTAGAGAAAGAACATGTTATACTTCCTCATCCATTATTATGCTCCTTGTTAAGTCTCAATTCCCTGTAAAGCTGGGGAAACAAATTTTAGTTGCATTTGAATTATTTTTTGAGTTGTTTCCCCCAATTAATTATTGCTGGGCACGTAACTCTTAAGTTCTTTCACCTTGCAAATCATGCTGTATGTTGTACTATGCCAGACACTATCTTCTGGATTTGATGAGGGTCACTCCTCGTGATGCAAACTATAATGGACCTGGTTCCAGATTTTGTATTTTGAGGCCTGAACTTATAACTGCCTTCTGCCATGTAAGATTCAGCTTTAAACTTTGAAATCAATGTTCAGATGTTTTTCAATTCATGTTTTCTCATACTATGTTTTATGCATGAAAAGGCTGAGACAGGTGATAAGTCAAGCTCTGGGTGTGAATCACAAGGAGAGAATCCAGTTGCTTCTCAATCTTTGGGTGCGGATGATGGTGAAGAAGCAGCGCAATCTGAAGAAAATGCTGCATCATCAACAACTGATGCACAGTTACAGGTGATCGTTATGAGAAATAACTTCTAGATACTCTATCCTAAAACATAGCTTTTACAAGATATGATTCTATAGGGAACATTAGTTTATGACTTTATACTCAAGTTGGTTCTCCATAGCGCCGCTCCTTGTGCACGTTTGTTATGCCATTTCACATTTTCTCCTTTAACAGTATTCTTATAGAGGATATTAGTCCACTAGAATTTGGCATTGCATTCCTGTACTCTGGATGTGCATAGTTTTATACTTCTACTAAACAGCCAGTCCCACTTGTGGAAATTTGTATTTACCATTCGAACTTCTACGCAACTTAAAGATTGGGGCCTGGGGGTAATAGATATGTATAGTAGCTTAAATTTTTTTTGCTTGAGAAAACCAAGATCCATGAATTAGGAATAACTCAAAATCCATTCCCCACCCATGGTTGATTACACATCATTGCATCATACATCAAAGGTGTCTTATGTAATCAAAATAAATACAAATGTTCGTACTTTATTACTTTAATAAGTTCCATACTTTTCATTCATCAGTATACTTGAATGCATATACATGAAACATTAAATGGAAATTTCATGAAAATATTAACACACCTAAGCTCTAACCAAATTGTTCATAAAAGAAAGGATCTGTATGGGTGGATATACCCAAAGCAAGTATAACATTGATGTCTTATCTGGGAATGGACATCCTAGTAAATATATTGACCTTATTACATCAAGCCCTTGATTAAATAATTACATCAAGCCTAGCAAACATTTCCATGGACTACTGGAGCCTACCGTGTCTTGCTTGCTAGTTAGTATCAGCTAGTTAAGTTCCCTGGTTTTCACGTCCATTTATGCTTAATTCTCCTTTAGTGATATATGACCATGATTTGTTTACGCAGGTTACTGTTTATGGTGAAGAGCAAAATATTCAAGATTGTGGTTGTCACTCCCATAGGAAAGATCCATCCAAGGAGATACTGTTCAATCCTAATGTCTTTACTGAATTTAAGCTTTCTGGGAATCCAGAGGTAAGCTTATTTAATCTTCCAAACTTGCTTTTCTGCTTGTTAGAATCTTTGTTAAAAATTTTCATTATTTCAGGAGATAGCCGCAGATGAGGAAACTGTGCGGAAAGCAAGTTTATATCTTAAAGATATTGCGTTGCCTAAATTCATACATGATCTATGCACCCTTGATGTTTCACCTATGGATGGACAAACTTTAACTGAAGCACTTCATGCACATGGTATTAATGTTCGTTATATTGGACAGGTATGAGTGAACTCTTCTTGAGTTTTAATCCCTTTCTGATATTGTATCCTGTCAAGTTTGTGTAGCTGAAGCTGGAGACTTGCTAGTTATGTTCTGACTTGAAAGACTACTTTTGTTATCTTCTGTTCAATGAGCCCACGTCCCCATTGTTGCTACAGGTAGCTGAAGGGACCAGGCATATGCCTCATTTATGGGATCTTTGTTCCAGTGAGATTGTTGTCAGATCTGCTAAGCATGTTATCAAGGTGACTAAACATTGTCAGATACCTAATATTTTATAGATTGTGTATAACTTTGGGCGATTACTCATCTATCAAATTACTGGAAAGCAGTTTCCATACAAACTGAATGAAGATTTGAATGCCAATAACTTGTTGGAGCAGTTGGTGATAATATGAAATGCAGTTTCGGACAAGAACAAAAAAATATTCGAATGCCAGGTGTTGGTGGATTGGTTGTTGATTGTATAAAGCTAAACATACATTAAGTTTGGTCTTTTATCTGTTGTGATGCTGCAGCATTGGATTTCTTGAGAGATGAGTTACTTGAAGGAATGTAAATGTGCTAAAGATGTAATGGACTGGACTAGCCTGTTCATTCTTTTGGTGTTTAGGCAAGGGCTGCCTTCTATGCCAATGAGTTGCAAGTACTAGTTGAAGTTGTTATATAGTTAGTTACTTTTCTTAGTTTTCTTTGTGTTTCTACTTGTATACTCAATACTATCAATTTGTTAACTTTGGAGTTATAAGTTTTTCCATGATGTCTACTTTTCGGGCATTACCCTAAGTTGCCTTCATCTTTGACATGCAGGATGCCTTGAGAGACACTGAAGATCATGATATTGGGCATGCAATATCACATTTTTTCAACTGTTTTGCTGGAAAAGTTCAGGGTGTTCCTGCTAAAGGTGTTGCAAATAGTACACACGCCAAAAACCACAAAAAGGTATAACCATATAAATATGTTTTGTATTGGCCTTTTCTTATGCTATAGAATTTACCTTTTCCTATTGAATTGGATTGAGCGTGTTTTTTGTAAACATATATGAATAAAGACAAGAGAATGATATTCTTGTCATGTCAAAATTTAACTGTGATCTTGAATATTCTGAATCTTACTGTTACTGTTGTAGATTTGGTGTGAGGTTGGTTTGAATTTCAATGGACTCGTGACATTCAACTATAAACGTTATACAGGTCCAATCAGGTAATCATGCTTCAGGAAAGCCTTCCAAAGCACAAGCTAAGTTGAGAAGTGGTGGATATGTGAAAAAGAAGCAGTCCTTGTTTATGAGCTTTACCTCGGAAAGTTTATGGGCTGACATTCAAGAATTTGCGAAACTCAAATACCAGGTTTCTTGTGTTTGCATTTGACTTCATTTATATTATTTATTGGTAAATCATGGCTTTATTTTGTTGAACTAATCTTTTCTGCAGTTTGAGTTGCCAGAAGATGCAAGGCACCAGGTCAAGAAAATTTCAGTAATACGAAATCTTTGCCAAAAGGTGATACTTTGTTGAGTGAACTCTGATATCTATTATGTCCGACATCCTTCACAAAAGATAATGTAGCCACATGTAATTTTAGCTTACTGGTGTAACATTTGGTTACACAAATGAGTGGGAACTCTATTTTGTTTGTTTCATTGCTAGTGGGGTGTCTAGACGACTGAGTATCTAGTGATTTCTCTGCCTTTTCCGAACATTATGCCATAAGATGTGGAAGAAGCTAATATAAACTGGCAATTGTATGTTTTGGTGGGTTATTTTCTTCCCATATTTTATCTCTCAAGTTTTTATTAGGGTGATCTTGATGTCCTTTCTTAATACCAGAAATTGACTTAAGAATTGTTGCTGGCTTTGTTATGTATTTTGGTGATTAAATTCATTTTAACAGTTTGTTGTTTGTGCCATTACGTGTTTGGATGTCCTTATCAGGTTGGAATTGCCATTGCTGCTCGCAAATATGATTTTAGTGCTGCCACACCTTTCCAAGTTTCAGATATTCTAAATCTTCAACCTGTGGTCAAACATTCTATTCCAGTTTGTTCAGAAGCCAAAGATCTGGTTGAAACTGGAAAAGTTCAATTAGCAGAGGTATGCTACTAGGACTTCTTCTCGGGTCGAATGAATTTAATATAACTTACCATGTGATCATAGATGCATTTGTTTCTGTTGTTAATGATAGTGAGTCTTGGGAATTAGTACAGTTACTCAGGGATAATAATACTAGTTGTAACTTCTGTCTTTGAACATTTGTATCCTTTTCATATAAAATGAGATTTAGAACTTCTATTCATAAAAAAATATAATCATATTTCATTGCATTGTCAGGGAATGCTGAGCGAGGCATACATGCTATTTTCCGAAGCTTTCACAATTCTTCAGCAGGTATGATATTTATTATTTTATCTTTTATTATAGCTCCTTGTTCTTTTTTAGCATGTATAACCTGTTTCAGATAAAAAAAACATGCAGGTTACTGGTCCGATGCATCGAGAGGTTGCAAATTGTTGCCGGTAACTCTCATATGTTGATTTCATGATTAATGCTTCATATTATTTTAGATTTGTCAATTTAAAAGTTAATTAGTCTGCTGCACATTTATGTTTAGGTACTTGGCGATGGTTTTGTATCACGCTGGAGACATGGCTGGAGCAATAATGCAGCAACACAAAGAACTTATAATAAATGAACGATGCCTTGGACTGGACCACCCCGATACTGCTCACAGGTACAAATAATTGATGCCTTTCATGTGTTTTGTTGCTATAATTTTATTGTTGGTTTGGTATGTCTATACCTAATACCTAAGGTTGATGTTGCACATAATGGAAATATATCCACGTTCTGGGACAACATTTGGAAGGTTGTCTATAGACTATTGTGCTGCAATTTCATTTTTGAAGTTTTTGTAGTATTGGGATGATCTTATGTGCCCTTAAATTCTTGCTGTCATTGCTAAAGCATAGTGTTTTCTGCAGTTATGGCAATATGGCTCTCTTCTACCATGGTCTTAACCAAACTGAACTTGCACTGCGTCACATGTCAAGGGCACTATTGCTTTTAAGTTTGTCATCTGGCCCAGATCACCCTGATGTTGCTGCAACTTTCATAAATGTTGCAATGATGTATCAAGATATAGGAAAAATGGATACAGCTCTTAGATACTTGCAAGAAGCATTAAAAAAGAATGAAAGACTCTTGGGAGAAGAACATATTCAGACTGCAGTGTGTTATCATGCTTTGGCAATTGCTTTCAACTGTATGGGAGCTTTTAAGCTTTCTCACCAGGTATATGCTGGCAAAAGATTGATATCTATATGAACTTGTGATGCGGGTGGCATGCTTTAATTCTATTTGATTTTTAATATTGCAGCATGAAAAGAAAACATATGATATTCTTGTCAAACAACTTGGCGAGGATGACTCTAGGACAAAAGATTCTCAAAATTGGATGAGAACTTTTAAGATACGGGAACAACAAGTAAATGCTCTATCCTAAACTTTATTCAAAAAATTTGTATCATTATATATGTTTTTTAGTTAAATAGAAAATATAAATTATTATTTTATTTACAGGTGAATTTACAAAAACAGAAAGGTCAAGTTTTGAATCCTTCTTCTGCTATTGATCTAATTAAGGTATTCGCTACACGTTCATTCTCTTACTTTGTTGATATTCTTTCCATTTATTTGATGGTATTCATGTGTGTCAATTTCATCCACTAGGATTAAGATCAAACTACTTGTCATTTGTCAAGAGAAAATCCACTTCTAATCTTTACGAAAACAAATTATTTGGCAAGATAAAACTTCACTTCAAAACATTTAAATGAAAACCCGTATAGGTCCTATTCTCTTCTAGAACTTAGAGAAACAAAAATGAAAGAGAATAAACATTTAACCCTCTCTAATTACCCCTGTCTGGATTGACGGTTATACTGAGACTTCATACAAATGCAGGCACATCCAGACCTCCTACAAGCTTTTCAAGCTGCTGCAGTTGCAGGGAGTTCTAGTAATTCGGCAAAGAAATCACTTAATGGACTTATGGTTGGTGAAAACTTTCCTGCTCGGGCTAGAGGCTTGGATGAAAGAGCAATGAGAAAGAAAGCTTCTGCGAAGGCTCTTTTGGTGCGCAGGCATGGTGGTGCACAGGCACCACTAACACATGATGCTGCTTCTGACGATGGAGGGAAGAAAAAACATGAGAATCAAACCTCAAATGGGGCGGTGGGTTTGGAGGGGCACGTAACTGAGCAGGGTAAGCAAGATCAGACTCCTGTTGGTTTAGGTTCAGGTTTGGGCTTGGCCACCTTGGATGCGAAGAAGCTAAAATCAAAATCGAAACCGAAAGCACCCACAGCTGCCGCATGATCTAACTAAGCATGGATATGTTTTGATTCTTTTTCGCTAGGTGTAGAAGTTTTTGATGAAATTTGAATTGAGATAATGGAAAAGGCCGAACTCTTTTGAGGCTACCCTAATAAGTGTCGCGACAATTTTGGTTTAGAGAGGAGTATTTCTCTACGATTGTTTGAGAATGTAAGTATTCATATGTAGCATCTACCAATAGATCCTGATCAACACAACAGATGAGCGATATCTTCTGTTGTGTTACGTTTCTTGAATCCTTGCATATTTTGCAACCTCGACAGATCGCAATTAAAATTGATGACCAATTTCACCTTCGCTTTGATTTTCCCCACTAGTTTTACCAGTTTTCTTGATTTCTCAACTTTCTGATTTTTTTGGGACGTAAACTTAATTAATACCAATGCTTTATAACTTAAAATAAGTATATATCTTGTATTGAGAACTCATAATTATCGTCAAATTAATAACTGCAAACATCTTGTTACTATGAATAAACGCATTTCTAGTAATTCTAAATGATTCTTGTGAAAGATAAATATTAAGCTGAGCATGTCAAATTTGATTATATTATGTATAAATATTCACCCATGTTTCAGCTATATTATTCCTTTTTTTTAATAATTTTTTGAATTCAAGATCATTTGATTGAAAAGGTATTAGAAAACAATCTTGAAATAAAAAAGTTTGTATGATTGATTAATATACTCCCTCTATCCAATTCCAACGTAATGATAAACATTTTTGTAATTACTACTGTGAGAATGTGTTGTTTTGTTGGTTAATATGGTTCACTTTTCTCCCGTGGCCGGAAATCAGTGGCGCCAACCAAATTCTCTCTTCAACGGCTCCACCGTCTTCTCCAGTTGTTCCGCTGAAAATTGCTCCAATCCGAGATGAGATCGAAGTAAGTTTCACTTATTGATTCCGGCTCTTTGTTTAGATGGTTTTCACTTATTGAAGCCATGGGGATTTTATTTTTATTTTTCATTTTCATTGGTTGGTAATTGTGGCAAATATAATATCAGTCACGATTTATTCAATTTTAACTGTATCGTTTCATGGAATGTGGTTTACAGGTGATAATTAGGGTTTATCGAGGATTTATCAGTCAAGAAAAGAAAAGACACCTCTGCTTCTCTTTCCGATTTCTAAATCATTTGCAGAATCAACTAATGGCGCGGTGCCACGGCCTCTGCCTTGCCCGCCGCTCCCTCTCTTCCTTTCTTCTCGGCCACTCGCCTTCACATGTACTCTCTCTCTCTCTCTCTCTCTCTATTTCTCTTTTTGCGGCTGCTTTGGTGATGAAGAGAATCCTTATCGGTTATATTGTAAATGGTTGCAGTTGAGTGATTCACTGTTGAGTGACGCATCCAGGAGTTTCAGCACCGTCCTGTCCAACCATTCCAGGGTTCTTTTTAATACCAAATTAGGTAATGGCACCTCCATTTTATGTGAGGAAATACTTCGAGCTTTAATTTTCACCTCCGTTGAATTACGTGAATGCGGTGCTCTTTGTTTCGATAAAATGCAGTTGGCAGCGATAATTATTGGCTGAAGCTACGATTTTTAAGTAATACATTGGGTGCAGCAAGGTCAATCCACAGCACTTGTAAGATTTCTGTATCTGTTTCCCCACATTGCACAGTAAAATAGTTACGTTCCAAGTGGCAATTAAATCGAAAAAAGGGAAAGTCAGATTTCTGGATTATTTGTTGGAAAGAGAAAATCTTGTTATATTTAACTTTGTACATAATATACGTGAGTGATGAGTTAATGTCGAAGAGCTTTGTACTGACGTATATTTCATTTCCCCTTTCACTTTTTTTTTGTTCTATTGATCTTTTATGGTCAGCTCAATTGTCTAGAGATTATTACGATTTACTCGGTGTTAGCAATAGCGCGACTGCTTCCGAAATCAAGAAAGCTTATTATGGGGTATGCAAGGCTCTGTCACATTTATTTAAAGTATACGTCTTTCCACATGTTAGAAACCTGTATGAATTCTTTGATCATGCAGCTTGCAAAGAAGCTACATCCAGATACTAACAAGGATGACCCTGAAGCTGAGCATAAATTTCAAGACGTGCAGAAAGCATATGAGGTATGTGACTAAGTCATTTTTATGGTATAATGCCCTGATAATATATTTTTGCCGGTTTTTAATCATGCTCTTCTGCACCACTCATCTCAGGTTTTGAAAGATGAAGCAAAGAGGCAGCAATATGACCAGGTGCACATCTCTGCTCAGTATAGTTGCTGCCTCTTATTTGATGAAATATAGTTATAAGAATGAGTTACGACGTTGGCTGCATTATGTATTTTCATATCATATATATGCATGGTCTGAAAGAGAAGCCACTTCTGTGATCTGTGAAAAGCGCAAGCGGAGTGCTCCATAGATTAGTAACTGAAACTTCAATTTGTTTATTTTACAACATCTTACTTGACCTGTAGGGACATTTTAAAAGTAGTATTTGTTTTCTTCAATCTCGAAGCTTTAATCTGAACTACCAGTTGGAGAAAGTATAGGTCAAAAAATGTTCAAACAGCCCTTTAGTATTGTTGGAGAAAGAACTGTGTATGTATGGTCTTCCTATCTATGTCCATCTTAAGGAAGTTTATTTTCCTTTTGACTCCTTTTATGTTGGTCTTCTGTTTGTATCATATCGTCTATACAAATATCTTCTCAATCTAAATATTTTGTTAAAAATTTTACGTTAACAGCTTGGACATGAAGCTTTTGAACGTGCTGGTAATGGGGAAGGAGGATTTGATCCATTTGGAGATGGGTTCAACCCTTTCCAGGATATATTTAAAAATGGTGATGTAAGTCTGGGATGAGGTTATATCTATACCTTCTACTGCTGCTGATAGATAAAATAGAATATTTATATGTGGTTGCATGAATGACCCTCCAATAAATAATTACAAGGTTGCATGTGTTAAAACTAAAAATTGCTATCAGTATAGGCAAACACCTAACAAGCTTAGTGAATGACCCTAGTTGTACTGTCTGCCAAAAAATGTTTGCATGTGTTTTTGTGCTTTTTAAGAGGAAGTGTGTGTGAGAATCTATTGATATGTTCGTTATTAAAGAGAAAATTGGGACAGAGAATGAGATCAAACAACTGACTAACTGTGATGGGCAGTTGGACTATATAAATGTAATATCCACAAATGTTCATTATAATTATGGTCATCGTTAACTGGTAAGTAGCTGCCTTTGGGTAGCCTATTGGCTCACTGAACTAGCATATTGATCTTGGCTTAGGGGCTGCATATTATTGCCATCATCTCAGTATTTTTATCACTTCTTTATATTTGAAGATATCTAATTTAGTGCATCTTTAATTCATTGCGGCTTCCTATGTTTGGTTCAGATCTTCAACATCTTCAACAGGGACATGGGTGGCGAGGATGTGAAGGTTAGGATTTGCAGGTATTTCTTATTTTATAATATCAGAGGATTTCATTAATTTCTCACTATTGTCGATTTGTCACACGTTGACTACAGGTGTCTCTTGAAATTTCCTTTATGGAAGCTGTCCAGGGTTGCACCAAAACATTGTCATTGATGACCGATTTGGCTTGTGATACTTGTGGTATTGTGATGTGTTTTTCAAGTAGAAAATTAGTTAATACTTTTATCTTGTTTTGGCTTGTGATACTTTTATATATACTGATGGATGCCCAATCAACTCCTATAACACTTTTGGTATTTTCTAATAGTTGTTTATTTATAGGTGGAACTGGTGTTCCTCCGGGGACCAGACCTCAAACTTGTAAACGATGTAGAGGTTCCGGCATAGTGAGTACCTTTATATCACCACTAGTAGCTATTTTGACCCATTCGACCTTCTGCACTTTTCCAACTTTGTATAATAAGGACCACCTTGTGAGGATGAATAGCATGAGCCTTTGTTCTTTCGTTGAATTACACCGTATAATATTTGTTTTCTTTACAGGTTGTGTCCCAATCTGGGAATATGACACTTCAAGCTACTTGTCCAAACTGTGCAGGAACTGGAAAAATTGTTTCGGTATGTAGTTTGAATTCCAGTATATGCTTCTTTTTGCTGGAATATCTTCATGTACTTGTAGACAGTGGATAGAACAACTAGTAGATGATTGTCGAGTTAGCTACTACTCCCTCCGTCCCATTATTTTTGGCTTGGTTTGACCAAAACTGTGAGAGCTTTATGGTCAAACCAAGCCAGAAATAGCGGGACAGAGGTAGTTCATAGTATGAACTGATTGCCAATCGAAAGGGAATCGTAGTTTGCTTAGAGTGGTAGGGACCGGGGAATGTATTTGTGATTATTCAGCACAGGATATTGTCCAAGGAATCAGGTTCATCTTTTTTGAATAAAGCTAGTTATTATGTCACCAAAGCATATTGGGGTCAAAAGAAATTAGGTGTGGCTCGTCAAGTTATAGTTACTCTCTATTTTTCAGGTTATGTGCATCTTTGCATGCAAGAGTTTTGAACATGCATTTCTTTCTGGACACTGATGGTTAGACACGCATGAATTTTAAGTAATTGTTGATGAAGCATGTTGTGGTAGCTTTTCTCAGTAGAAGAAATGCTTGAAATATAAAAATAAAATATTAAAGGAAGTTCTTGCACTAGTATGTTGCTTGAAAATGTGCATATGCAATGATAGTAGCTTGCTTTTAGAGTAGGATATTCAGAATCAACATATTGTTGTATAGGCTAATGGTTATAATACCAATTTTTGTGTGTGTATTGGCCTAGTGGTGGGTAGTTAATGTTCGAGGCAATAGGTCTCAAGTTTGAGTCCTTCGTGACACGGCTTTGTAATTTAAATTTATGTAGTCCAATTTTTTTTTTTTTTTTAAATCCCACAGAACTTCTGCAAGTCTTGCAAGGGTAGGCAGGTCATTAGAGGCACAAAAACTGTGAAGTTGAATGTCATGGCAGGTAATTTGATAGATCATCTTGCTCTTTTTTCATGTTCCCTTTGCTTACATACTTTGCACAAGGTTTCTTGTAACAATTTACTTCAGCAGATGAATTTATATATTAGCTTTGTAATTAAACTATTTACTATGCTCTTGTAAAATATGCATGTTTGGTCTCATGGAGGATCCTCTAACTAAATCAAATCAGTTTGATCGAGTCCTAAAGCCCTTGTTTCTCTTAAGTTTTTTTAATATATAAACTGACCTCTCAAAGGCCTGGGGAGACGCTTGTGGTACACGGTGAAAGAGTACTAAAGGAATAAAAATAGCTTTTGAAATGAAACGGTTCTTAATGTCTTGAATCTTTGTCATTTTTGTGTAATATCTCGTGATTGATCATGGTAACTTGGTCTACATATGCAGGGGTGGACAATGATGAAACTATTAAGATACCTAGAAACGGGGGAGTGGATCCTGAAGGAAATCATCCTGGTGATCTTTATGTTAAGATTAAGGTGTGCATCTTAAATATCTCTAATATGGGTTTCCTTTTTCCGGTTGTAGGTTGAATTTGACGGATAGTCATACGCTCATGTCGTTCCAAATGTATTTACAGGTTAGAGAAGACCCAGTGTTCCGTAGAGAGGGGGCTGATATCCATGTAAATGCTGTATTGAGCATCACTCAGGTAATACTTATGGAATATTCATCTGACATTCTCAAACAAACAAGGTGATTATGAGAATTAGATTGGGCAATCAGGGGACAGAAGAACAGTTGTTTTATTGGTGTAAGTAGGCACTGAAACTGAATGGGTTGGTAGAGGAATATCTGTAGGAAATACTCACTCAAGGAAAGTTTGTTCCTCTACGGGAATTATGGAACTTATGATCATCTCTCATTTTTCATTAAATTGAATCTCCTTTTACCTTGTTATCCTATCCCTCCCCCTTTCAGGCAATTTTGGGAGGAACCATTCAGGTCCCAACGCTGACTGGAAATGTCGTTGTTAAGGTTTGCATAAATTTACTTCCTTTTAAGTATACAATCTGTACGAAAAAGTGAACATAGTGGTAACCACTCCACTCCATCTTTTATTTATTAGTAGTATTTATCTTCACTCACAGATATTCTTCTACCGAAGTTGACATTCTGTTTTGTTTGATTATGGTGCATAGGTACGTCCTGGCACTCAACCTGGGCAGAAGGTTGTTTTGAAGAAAAAAGGTAAACTATTATTACCTGAAATTGTATCTTTGTACTTTGCCATTTTGCGCTCTTGCAGAACTCTAAATGTGCAATAACAATTCTCAAATGTTGTGTCTGCAGGAATCAAAGCAAGAAAGTCGTTTTCTCTTGGAGATGAATATGTCCACTTCAATGTTAGCATTCCAACGTAAGTAAAATACCTCAAGTTAGACTAGTTCTTCTAATAATTCCTGCTCTTGCAACTACTTCCTTGGCCATACTTTCTTATGGGTATTTTATTCATTGTCTGCGAATTATACAAGAACATCAGTTATGGGTGTCTGCGAGAAGCTTATATGCTTTCTACATTATGAAATAAATCGTTTTTGCTCATGCATCAGAACTTTGACCCAAAGGCAACGTGAATTGGTGGAGGAGTTGGCTAAAGAAGAAGGGCAGAAAAATAACAAAGAAGAGGAAAATGATAAGGAGGAGGAGGCAGCAGTTGCAAATGCTTGACGTCCAACACAGTAGGGGGCTCTTAACTTTGCATCTCTTGCCAACTAACTCCTCCTATTTCATCAATTTTGTGTGGACAATTTTGATGTTGCTTTATGTTTTATTAGAGTTCATGGTCTTTAAAACTTATGCTTTACTTACTAATAATATCTCAATAAATAACATTCCACACAGTTGATGGATTTTCAGGGTGTCTCTGGACTGTTTCTAAAAGAATTGATTATTTCGTTTTGTATAATGATAATCCATACATAAATTGGTCAAACTAGTATGTAATAAGCCTTTACTAGTTATATTGCAGTTTAATTAGATTAACGATAAGGAATAATTCAAACTAATAAATCTTTATTTTATTGAAGCTATCATGGTGAGAAATGTACGTATGAAATGAAATTAGATTAACAATAACCAATAATTCATTAATTCTAATAATGAAATGAAAAAAACTATTAACATAGGTTTATAAAATTCACATTGAGGAACAAATTATAGTAATATGTGCACAAATTATTTAAGAGTTCGTTCGTTTCTTATCAATAAATATTAAAATTTGAATTGAATGCATTTTAGAATTTTATTGGGTCTGGAATGATATTTAGAAAATTAAAAAATATATAATTTTTTATCACATATGATTATTTACATGATTTAAAACCAGAAAATTTGGATATAGTAGAAAATGAATAAATAAATACAGTAGAAATAAATAGCAGTTGGAAAATGGATAAAATAAAAGCATAGTAGATAATTAAGCGAAGCGAAACTGTTCTTATCTGCAAACACCGTCTGTCTCTACACTTCTCTCTCAACTCTCGACCCTTCAAATAAAACCTCCCTCCATCTCTTCAAGAAGAAGAAGAAGAGATGGCCTCAATTTCTTCATCTTCATTTTTAATTTCTCCAAATATTCTTCAGGAATCCTTGAAGCCATTCAAAACTAATCTTTTGAAACTCAGTCTCCAGCCGCAGTTTACCCCTCTAAAATTTACTCGCAGAAAACTGAATGCAGTGGCGGAAGACACTTCTATCGCCACGGCGGACCCGTCTTCTGTGGCGGCCAGACGATTGTACGTTGGCAACATCCCCAGAACTGTCAAAAATGATGAGCTCCAGAAAATCGTCGAAGAACACGGCGCCGTTGAGAAGGCCGAGGTTTTTTCTGTTTTTCACGGTTCAGTTTTTGGTTAATAAATTTTCACTTGTGAGCTTTTCTATGTGTTATTATTTTACTTTATTTCTGTGCTTGATTGTACATTTAGCTCATTTTGTTGCTTCTTTGGGGAGATTTTAGGCTGCGTTGTTTTCTGTCATTGAAGGAGAATATTAATCAATTGGTGATAATATAATTTAGATAAGTGATGTCCGAAGGGCATCCCCAGTTAATAATTAGTTCAAATCATTAATGCATATTGCACACAACTCGTACATAATAACAAGTTAGGAGCTTCTATAGGAAGTGAATTGTTTCTGAAATGAATCTATTTGAGTAAAGTTAGTGAATTTACTAAGTTCTTGTTTGTTCATATGTTATTTGGTTTGTGTTTTAAGTGTAGCTGGATTTCTCCTTAGTGGGTAATGATCATATAGGTGGTTGTTCTGCTTTATTTCGATCACGCTAAGTTATGCTCTCACGTGTGCCTAGCATCAGTGAATCTCTTTTCTTCTTGTAAAAAATTAAGGTTGCTAAGCTATCTCCAATTTGTTGAATTAATATCTTCGCAAACAATGTGTACAAACTGGATAGTAAGTTAGTAACAAACCACTGATAAAGGCTTAACACATGACATAAAGATGATGTGTGTTGTGGCTTTATAAAAAATGGTGATGCTTTACTTGGACTTAAAAGTCTGCGGTGTGTGTTTGTAGGTAATGTATGACAAATACTCTGGTAGAAGCAGGCGGTTTGCATTTGTGACGATGAAGACTGCTGAGGATGCTGCTGCTGCTGCTGAAAAGTTGAATGGCACAGTAAGTTTATAAGATTATATCATGAATGATTGTTTCTATATTAATTTACTTCTCTTATATTTTTATTGATATTTCTAGTTTTTCTTTTACCAATAGCAAATCGGAGGGCGTGAAGTAAAAGTAAATATAACAGAGAAACCACTGCAAACGTTGGAATCGTCTCTTCTGCAAGCTGATGATTCTCAGTTTGTTGACAGTCCGTACAAGGTTTACGTAGGGAATCTTGCAAAGACTGTAACTATGGATTCACTTAAAGACTTCTTTGCAGAGAAGGGAAAAGTTCTCAGCGCAAAAGTATCTAGAGTTCCCGGGACATCAAAATCTAGTGGCTATGGCTTTGTTACATTCTCTTCAGAAGAAGACGTGGATGCTGCCATATCGTCTCTTAATAATGCGGTATGCTTTTTTTTTCAATTTAACATCTGCGAGCATCCTGTATGAGACATGACATCACCAGCATGGAGACCCATAAATCTCTGACCCATAATCTTACAAATTCTTTAAAATTGCAAGCCTCCCAGTATATAAGATGATGAGACATTCGTGAAGTTTATTAGCCATGATGTCGCATCCTACTTTCTTGATCATATTTGGTATCAAATCTCGTTGAATGATATTATTACTTTTGCTTCAAATTTGTTTCTTGACAGTAGTGATATCGATACATAATAAATCTCATTTCCCTGTTAACTTTAGGTGCTTGATGGCCAGAAAATCCGTGTCAACAAGGCATAGAATTGTTTTCGTAGACAGAGCATTGTTCATTTCGAGCTACGAGGAATGAGCGGTGCTGTTTTAAGGCATCTTCCTAGAAAGAAACATTCGTATGAAGTTATAATTATGATAAATAGTAAGTAAATGGTAATGTTTTTGCTATACATCTAGAGTGCGGGGCCTAGCTATGAAGTTTACCTGCTTCTTTCATCATCTACTTATGCAAGTAGCTGTTATATTGGAGCTACTTCTCCATGGATGTTTTGAGATTGACCATTGTTACTCTGTGCTCAACGTGAACATGCTTCTGAGCTGCTTGTGTTTAATGTTATTTGTTCTGTACTAATTTGGCTTCAACTGCCAAGATTTTGTAACTAGAGGAGGTGCATGAATTCTAAAATCTTATGTAGTTTCCTTTCCTCCTCCATTCTCTGTTTTCCAGCAAGCTTGCATAGTGCACGAATATTTATATTCGTTTATAGTATGACTATGACGATTTTGTACGGAATTTAATTGATCTGCTTCAAGATGATTTGGGTTTATTATTTGAAAGTGGCTAATAATAATATGGCTTATTTACCCTTGTTGAAAATCACTAACTCAGCATTATTTTCAATTTATTTGTTTTTAATTGCCTTAACTTTAATTATAATAATTTTATTTAAACTAACCTAATGATATAGATGTATAGATTTATAGGAAATGAATGTATTTCTCTTGATATAAAAACTATAGATAATGTTAAAAAGTTGCGCATTTTGCATCAATATTTGGTGATTATTCATAGCTTATTTATGCAGTATTTTTTTTTAATTAATTATAAGCATCTAATATGTCGTGAGTTCCCCATGCTTGCTCGAAAGGATAAATAAAAAAGAGTTTGTTATATTAAAAGTTAATGCTATGTAGGGGTGTTCAAAGAACCGGAATCGAACCATGATTGAATCTGACGGTTCGATTCGATTTTAAGATTTTAAAATTGTGAACTGGCAGTTTGGAATCGTAACCGTCCATTTGAAATCGTATTTCAATTTGTTATCTAATTTAATTTATTTTTTATATTATAGTCATTTTTATAATAATTTTTTATAATTTATAATAACATAATAAAACTTATAAATACATTAATAATTAAATAAAATTAAATTAAATAGATGAGAATCTAATTAAATCATAATATTATAAATTAAAATAATTAATTTTATTAGTGTTCATTTAGTATTTTATATCTATGTAGATTAATTTTTTATTTTATTCATTTCATTAATGTATATGTGTTTAATGTGTTATTCAATTAAGAGGCAAAATATAAAATAGCCAAATAAGATAGTGAAAGACAAATAATAACCACCGACATAATAATAGTTAAATTCTAGTCATTTATAAATTTCTTGTACTAAAAAATATCCTTGTAATTATATTTTACATTTTTTAGTATGAATAGTATGAATTGTATCGAATCGTACCATTCATACGTGATACTTAATTTTATTAAACTGTATGTACGTATGAATCGTATGAATTGTATCGAATCGTACCACTCATACGTGATACTTAATTTTATTAAACTGTATGTACGTATGAATCGTATGAATGAATATTATTCATACCTTTCATACCATTCGTACCATTCATACAATTAAGTAGAAGGGTATTTATGATAATTCACATTCAAAATGGCTAGAATTTAAATAGTATTATGTTTGTGACTATTATTTGTCTTTTACTATCTTCTTTGGCTAGTTTGTATAATTAACTCTTCAATTAATGTATTTATTATAACACATTAAAATCTTTTTTATTTTCACTTTTTATTAAAATATCATTATATGAGTATTTTATATAATTAATATTAAATTAAAATAAATATTTATGTAGTTATTCTAGTATCTCATTAGAATTATATAATATGCATCGGTACGTAATTAAAATTAAATAAAAAAATTTAGATATATTAATACTAATTTTTTGAATAATTTGAAACCATAATCAACAGTTTCACATCGAATTATAAATGATTCGATTTCAATTCAAAAAATTGGAAGTCGTGAACACCACTAATATTGCTACAAAAAAGATAGACGGTTCTTGTATCAATCTAAATAGTCAGTTAATACAATGATTGTGAATGAAGAGTTATCTCCATCTGTATTTATGTTATAAATAATTGAAAGCAAAATTTGTTTTCTATTTGCATTTTGTGAAATCGTAAAATGTAATGCATAAATATAATATCAAATAGGTAAGTTAAATAATATTTCATATGTTTCACAAATAATAATTTATTTTTATACAAAAATTAACAAACACTTAATAAATTATAATAATCCAAACGAAGTGGAGAGAGTAGCGAAAAGTAGTAAGAAAATAAGAAACTAAATAAAATATTAAGATGATGAATCAAATATGAAGACACATTATAAAAGTGAAAACCAACACAATTGGCCCACATTCTCGAAAATGGCTCCAAGTGCTAAATTTTTAATTTCAAAATAATCTTAAATGAAAATATTTGATCACTGCAAACTTCCCTCGGAAGCCAAAGAAAATATATGGAGCAAATGCTCGTGATTTGACATTTAGTCTTTGAGGATCTTGCTCGCTCGCTCTCTATATAAGATTAATCAGTTTCTTATTTTTCGCGCCTCTTTCCTTTTCTGCTCCCAACCTCCCTCTCACTCTATATCGTCTTCATCTTTTTTTTACTTCATTCGCATGTACAAAACCTTTGCTACTGCACGCCAATTATCATAACGTATAGGAAGACGAGTCGAAGAAAGAGATGTTCTACTCGCAATCGTTTCTGGCAAGGAAGGGGCCCTTGGGAACTGTTTGGTGTGCAGCCCATTTGCAGCATAGGCTCAGAAAGACTCACTACGTTACCACAAACGTCCTTACCACTGTTGGTGCGTTATTAATCAATATTTAAGTTAATTGGTTTCCACTCTAACTATCGCTTCGTGCTTTGTTTGTTCCATTTGAGGGTTTCAGTTTAATTTTGTATCAATGTATTGGGAATTAACGGACCGGAGGTCACATTGTGTTCGTGATTCTAACTTTGTATTTTATGGTGGCTGTCGTTATATCTGATGTCAAAGAAGTGGAAAAATATAATCTTGAAGAGAAGCCAATTTTTGATTCACGGTTTTATAGCTTCCTTTTGTCCCCCTCTGTTCATTTTTCACCCCTCTCTGTAAAATTGAATTGAAATTGTTGAAATAGATACGTTTTACCAATTTGTTTTTAATTTCAGTTTGCATATGTGAGAAGATGTCACTTTTGTGATAAAGATGAAGTCTTTTCATTGCCTCGTTTAATTAGAAATATGTTTCCTAATTTATTGCATAATTTTATATAATATGTCCATTCAGCAAGGTGTGTGCTCACTCATAATTGAGATTTTCTTTTACTATGTTTAAGTGGTTTGGTGTCAAGATTGTCTTTTTAGTTGCAGTAGAAGTAGATACTACATTTTTTCCGAAGAACATAAACATGCATTCAAACTTTGTCATGGTATTTTTTCTAAAAGTTAAATACTGTTGGGGAACTTCAAATGCAGAAAAAATCATGAATCCTGAAGTGCCAATTGCACTGAGAATGTCAGGTCATCTCCTGCTTGGAGTTGTGAGGATATATTCGAAACAAGTGGACTATTTTTTTGAAGACTGCAATGAAATATGGATCACGGTTAACCGGGTCTTTACAACTGTGACTGTCAATCTTCCCAGTGATGGCGCACAAGCACCATTTCATTCCGTCACTTTGCCAGAAAATTTTAATCTCGATGCCATGGAATTGGATGATTGTAATATGAACTGGTATGTGATCGAGAAAACTATTCAGATTTTTTTGGTCCGAGCCATATTTACAGATTAGTTCGTGTATTTGTATTTTCAGGTGTGAAGATTCTCATCTTAAGAGGCTGGATGAGATAACTTTAACAGGTTTGACATGTCGAGCTTAACTTCTTCTTTTTTTGCTTAAACATGAGTTTAACTTGGCTTGTGCTGCTTTAGTAAGTTGTTATTCCTTCTCTTCGCCTTGACATGCACTGTGTTCTGTGCTGTAGAGCAAATTCCTACAGGAAAAGATCCATATATTGTCATCAGATTTGATGAGGTGTGACCATCTCTCCATATTTTTCTCAAGAATTCGGAACATTGAGTTATTTAATACCTTACTCACATTTTCTCCAACTTGCAGCATGATTTGAGGGCCTCATCATCGATGGAAGTTGTTTCAGGATCAGGGCCTGTGCAAATGGAGGAAGAGTAAGGCTTACATAGTATTGAAAGTTTGACTTCATATTATCTCTTGATCAAAAGTTATGAATGCAACTCCTTTACAGTGATCCTCATGTCGAGTTGGATGCATCTGCTACTGGTTTTAAGAGTCCCTCTACCAATAACAATTCAGGAGGTGATGGAAATGGAAGCCCTCAAGACATGCCAAGTGCAGAAATCATGCGTAAAGCTCAAGATGGTTTCAATTTTAATAGTTCTCTGATACTGTCTGATCGTGCTGAGCCTGACAAATTTCTGGAAGATCAAATCAACAGAGATAAGATGCATACTCCAGTTAGAGAAGAAGCAGTATTTCCTGAAGCACATTTTTCTTCGTCCCATAACCATGAAGAACAACACACACCTGGGCGCTTGGATTCTGAAATGCCTTTTGGTCGGTGCAAGTTGTCAGTATGTAATTGACTTGGTGATGGATCTGTAATTTAATTTGTTCTTGTTTTGCAGCCCACTATTCACCTATGCTGGAAATTCAACCAACTCCTGTAATGGAAATTCAACCAACTCCTACATTGGAAATTCAACCAAGTCCTTGTGTGTCGGAGCCAAAAGTTAAAAGGAAGAAAAGACAATCTTTTGATCCTGAAATTGTTCTGACTATGGAGTATGATTTACCCTATGATTCATGCTGCCAATTTGAAGTATCTGTTTTGCTCACTGACATTAGGAAATATCCAGGTACATTAAGAACACACTAGCTGATACCAGTGACATCGTCCGTGTGAGAGGGAATTGGCCTTTAACTTCTCTTTCTATCTGGAAGCGGAACAAGAAGAGACGGTTAGAAAAGGAAGGTTTCATTGCTGAACCATCTGTAACTGGTCAGTCATAGTTGCCATGTATTTATTACTACATTTCAGCCTGGCCTTTTTTCTGATATGGATACTTGTGTATTCTTCTCCAGGGTGTTCTGCTGATCTGCTGGATATTTACAGGGAAGACTGCACTACAAATCATCCAGTTGATATCCTAGAAACACACAAAGAGATAAATGTTGTCGATCCCTTTTTATCTACACATGGCAGTAATATTGAGATTGAAGTTCCTCGTAATAAAGATCATTCTTCACCGGAGGGCTTTATGGATTCCTTATCTACTCCTGTGCCTTCTCTAAGTGGAAGAAGCCATTTTGCTCCAGAAAATTCCAATTTGCGTTTGGGATATGACGATATGGAAATGACTGATGGGTATAGAACATTACCAACGTCTGATGTGGGAGAATCTTGGGATTTTGACTCAGAAACAAGAACCCGAGATGCATTCTATGGCAGTGATATTCAGTTTGATAACACAGTCTTTTCTGATATACCAGAGCTGGCTCCTTCAGGCGGAGTATGCCCATTTTTGCTCTTCCAAATGCTTTCTTTGTTGCTCTTGTTCTCCACTGAGTCTAAGCTAAATTTTCACAATGGAATATACCACTTTTCAATTTCAAACCATTTTGTATATTTCAACAGGATTGACATATCTCTTTATTGTAGGAACATCATTAGCATCCCTAAATTTCACACATGATCATCATTAATGCCGTTATTTTTAGGAACATAATATTGCTTGTGAAGGTTTGTGACTCCTGACATTAGGTGTTAGTTAATATATTGTATGAGGATTAAATTTTATTTATTTGTTCATAAATACAACTTACATCGAATTTACTTGCCTCACAACATTGTCAATCACCATTATGAATCAACTTATGGTAGAGTTACTTTCGTCAGCACAAAAGTGATCTAACAATTGTAGGTGGTGGGATGTTTCTCCGTTGGGGGCCAAGGTGCCTTCTTGGCTTTTAAAATAGAACAGTTCTCTTTCCTAGCTAGAGATAATTATCACACTAATCTTTCTGGATAGGCAATGACTTCAAGGATATTGCATTTGACAAGCTTCCTCTTCTACTCTTCTGGCAGGATCTTCAGTTTCTAGAACAGGATGATAATTCTCCACCAGCTGGTAATTTTGCACCTTCATCAATTCCCTTTTGTTTTTCATTTTTATTTGTACTTGAAAGCTAAGACCGGAATTGGAATTTCTTACATGTATTTGAATAGGATCGCAAGGAACTCCATTAACTGGTATGTTCCCAGGGAACCAAAACACCCCAGAGCTTCAAGCATTGTCTTCACGAACAAGGTAGACATATTGTCTCCTCTGCACACAATTGCATCTTAAGTTTAGCAAGCGTTTTGGCATGTAGAGATTTGGTAATAGGGCACGGATTCCCTATATGTTGAAACTGTATTTGATTGGTGAATGCAGGGCAGTGGCTCAGTACTTGAAAAATCAGTCAGTAACCCCTATCTCGGGCAACTCAGAAGAACCATCTGAAAATCTCTGTTTGGAAAAGATTCTCGAGGACAAACCAAGAAAAATATCGGCTCGGATGTTTTATGAGACGTTGGTATGCATTTTATTATAGTGAATATTATCATCAGAAGACAACTCATTGATTTGATTCATTTGCATTTTCTTTTCAATAGTGTGATTACCTCTATTTGGTCTTCGGAAAAATACATTGTCCAGACTCCAGGAAGGACGTAATCAAACATGTTAAGACTTGTTGATTAAAATGTGCAGGTTTTGACAAACTGCGGACTTGTAGATGTACGTCAAGAGGAACCGTACGGTGATATCATTCTAAAGGTGACTCCTAAGCTGTCGAAGGAGCGATTCTCAAGCTGTTGAAAAGGTACCTCAGATTTGCATGTAAATAGGTAAGAGATGTTTATTCAATGTTCAGTTATTTCATTTGTGGCAACTAATCAAATCCATCATGTTGACTGAATGCTTTTGGCCTTCATGTCTAATATACTGAATCATGTCTTGTAATGACTAATGCAGGTAATATTGCATACCAATGATTTCTCCTGGAGTAGGGGGATATGTAGTAGAATAGGGAATGTTGGAGTCATAAATTATTATTCTTCTTACTTCTTAGTGTGACCTTGGAGTTGATAATATGAAGATTTAAGTACGATGAATAAGAAGAAGAAAACACTCGTATGTATTTATCCTATCCACTTAGCTTGTTCATACTTGGTGTTGGGAGTGTAGTTAAAATTGTACATTGTTAAGTTAAAGATCCATTCATTTCTTATGCAAACATTTTTATTCTCATCGAGATTTCTTAGTATGTGAGTACGAAGTTGTTATATATAATAATCATTTCTTTCAACAAAATTTGAGTCGGTCCCAGTTTAATTGAAAAAAGTAGTTATATAGTTCCAACTGGGGGTGATCAATTATTGCATTTTTTATTTAGGAAATTCATATAGTTTTACATATATTGTTGAGGAGCGGTTTAGACTAATCTTACTACCTCATCAGATTCATAGCCGCCAAACACAATATCTGTAATCATATCGGTTGGATAAATGAATTTAATATATAGATTTGAGTACTCGTCTCCCACTTGATTAATTTTTCATGTAATTAATAAAATAGTCTCTGATTTTAAAACATACGACATGAAGAGCTGAGCAGCATACCTATCGGCTTCATGCATACACATAAATTGAGCTTATCTTCAAATGTTACTTTTAGTAAAAAGTCTTTTTAGTTTAGAGTTTCTCAACTGCTTTCGACAACTTCCGTCTTCATCGAAATCTGGTAATAATGCATCAAAAACTGCATCCACAAATCATCCTATTATTGTGCCTCACTTTCCAACCAAATCTCAACCCTTGAAATTGCAACTTGTAGGCCGGAAAGTTGATTTGGTTCAACATAGAAATATTAGATTATAAATTAATAACTCCGATCCGCATAGTTCAAGGATTTAATGGGCAACAGATTGTTTTCATAACATTTTGGTTTAACTTTGTACTTGTTGCAAGTTCTTTTTTTTTTTAATTTGTTTAAAATCTACCTGATGCAAGTCGTAGCCCACTATTATAATTTGCACTGGGATGTTCTGCACGAATCATATCGTGGAATGATAGTTTGTTTTGTAGATGTTGATAAAATACAAGATGATACTATGGAAGATATAAAAAGAAAAAAAAGGATTTATTTTAAGGAACTATCATAGGCCCATCTCAGACCCGGTTTAAGCCCAAGTTTGTAGGGCAGGCCCAGTTCTGGTATGAGAATAGGATATAAGTGAACACAATTTAAAAGAAAAAAAAGGAAATTTAATATTTCACCCAGAAAATGACACTGTTTTCTGTCTATTTTCAGAAAAGCTAACGAAAATTGCCTTCTCATCACTTCCAAAACCTTAAAAAGTGTCTCCCCGAGAATCCAACTCAGATTTTCTCTCTCCCTCTGTATTTTCCCCTCATCACGGCCACGTGCACTAATGTATATAAACCCACACTTCCTCTCCCCATAACAAGATTTTCTTGCTCATGGCCATTGAATAAAAATTCAACTTTGTTCTCGTTCCGAATAGCCCAGAATGGCCCTTTTAGCAAGACTTCCATCTTCATCTACGACGCCATTTCAATCAACAAATCTCAAATCTTCTGCCCAAAGACAAGTTTTTACCATCAATTGTTCGTCCAGTTCGCAAAAGGCGTCACCTTTCACTGAGAAGCATTCAGTGGAGAGGTACCAGAGGGATTGCTGGGTGTACAAGAACCAGCTGCAGCAGCCCTCCTGTTCATGCCCGCTCCCATCTGATCCTGATCAAGACTTTGTTAGGGATTATGATATAGCTCTGCAGCTCCCGGAGCTGAAGAAATTGCTCGAGGTTTTGAGAGAGAAGAGGAAAAATGAAAATGGGGATGCCACAAACGGGTCTGGGAATGTGTTCTTGGTGGGAACAGGGCCTGGAGATCCTGAGCTCTTGACGATTAAGGCGTTGAGAGTGATAGAGAGTGCTGATTTGTTGTTGTATGACAGATTAGTGTCCAACGATGTTTTAAATTTGGTTGGACCCAATGCTAATCTTCTGTATGTTGGCAAAACTGTTGGCTACCATAGCAGAACTCAGGTTTGTTTGTGTTGTCTTTTTGCTTCAATGGTTCTTAATTCAATGCCATTTTTCGTTTGTGATTAGTTCCTGTGAAGTATGATTGGTAGTACTTATTGTATGTTATTTGGATCTTGAATGTGTTGTTTTGAATGATATTTGGATTATGGAAGTTGTTGAGGTTTTAGATGGAAAAACTTACTTGGGCATGTATAAAGACGATCATGAATACAGTTTCACCCATTGCAGTTGAATCTTGAAAATGCATTGCTTTGTTGTTGATAAGAAAAGTACTTACTGTAGAGGGTTTTTAGCAGGAGGAGATTCATGAATTGCTTCTAAGTTTTGCAGAAGTTGGGGCAAATGTTGTAAGGCTTAAAGGTGGGGATCCATTGGTGAGTGCCACAGACATGTTTGCTGTTCCTCATGGAGTTGTTGAAACTTAGTTGCTAATTACTATGAATTTTGCTTGAAGGTATTTGGAAGGGGTGGAGAGGAGATGGACTTTCTGCAACAACAAGGGATTGAGGTGAAAGTCATTCCAGGTATGATGGTTTTGAACTATTTTCATACTTCTGTAGGTTTACAGAAACCTAGGATGTCTCAGCCTAAGCATAGTAATGTATATATAAGCTGATATACTGGTTGATGTCAATTGGCAGGCATTACAGCTGCTTCCGGAATAGCTGCCGAATTAGGAATTCCATTGACACACCGTGGTGTTGCAAACAGTGTTCGATTTTTGACAGGTCACTCAAGAAACGGAGGAAGAGATCCTCTATTCGTGGCAGAAAACGCTGCTGATCCCGATTCTACACTCGTTGTCTATATGGGCTTGTCAACTTTCCCTTCCCTTGCATCCAAGCTAATGTATCATGGTTTACCTCACGATACACCTGCGGCAGCAATCGAGCGAGGAACTACTCCTCAACAGCGCGTAGTATGAACCCTTACCTTATCATCTCTTAATCTTGATCATGTCCCTACTACCTCATAACACCTTAAATTATTATTTCAGACACTTTTTTGCAATTTCAGATACTAATTCATTTGCAACAATTAGGTGTTTGCTGAACTGAAGGACCTTGGTGATGAAATTGCTAGCAACCAGCTGGTTTCACCTTCTTTGATCATGATCGGGAAAGTTGTTGCTCTGTCACCATTATGGCCGCATGCGATCAAACAAACTCCCGCTCTGGTGGAATCGAGGTAACTGACTTTCTTGGGTTGAAGCAACATGAAGAACATCTTTGAAGTTGCACATATGACTGCATCGGGCTTCAATGTAAGATTATGAATGAGCTTAAGCCTCTCATTTTTAATTTAGTTGTGGAAATAGAGTAATAGAGTTCCGACTACCATGTACTGAAAAGGAGATAAAATGGAAAAACTAAAAGCTTATTTTAAATATATTATCGCATAAAATGTAACTAAAATTTCATTGGAGTATTTGTAGATCAGTACATGTACATGTATAGAGTGTGGCTTGTAGATACAATGAATAAAGAATGAATGAATAGGAATACTAAACATAAACAGTTCATCTTCGTTGGAGATAATATGATAACTACCAGAAACAAACACCAACCTGGCCATGTTAATGTTATCCTTGTCCGCAATCTCCTCGCTCCTCACACTAGTTTGAGTTTCTTTCTGGGGAAAACTTCTATAGCCTCAATTTAAGCTTCAAAATCTCGACCCGGGCCTACTTTGAAATGTGACTTTGAAAGCAATATAGACCCACCCTACTGCATACATCTCATGTTGCCTGGCACTTAGCACGGATCTCTGAACAATTGTAATGCAACAACTCCGTGTGGTGAAGATTGATCCGCAGATAGGGTTAGATAGAGGAGTGCGTCGTCGTACCATTGCACATGCACTCTGGGATAGGGTACTTAGTCACATCCCTTCCAATCTTGCTAGTCCTGAGCTCTGGCTGTCCCATGGAATCCTGATGCAAGTCAAGGATCACTTTGTTGAACTCAGCTTCTGGGATCGAAGAGTTCAAGAAGTACGGAATCATTTGTCTTTTATTTGGGATTATAGTCTTCTTGTGCCCTGCATATGCTCTATGCCCCTGTTCCAGAAATGAGAGTGCAATAAGCAAAGATTCTTTGAAATCACATCAACTGAAAAGTCTCGAGTTTATAGACTTGGTACCTGAATAGCACGACCCATGTTCCCACCATGCGATGCCATGAACACATCACTGTTCTCGGAGACTATGTAGTCGACAGCAGCCAGAAGAGAAGCCTTCGTTGCTATTGGCTCGAGTTCTCCAGGCAATGCAAGGTCTTCCTTGTTATATAAGAGAGGAAATTCTTTGGTTAGTGGCAGCAGGGCTTCTTTTCCACCCAAAGGAACGCCTCCTGCCCAGTAGATTTTTGCACTCTTTGGTGCTCCCAAAGCTTTAAGCAGCCTATAGACATGAAATGAAGGCATATATTTAGAAAATTAATCACTAGAATTCGAGTTGTGAAGTCTTCTAGCAGTTGAGCAAGGGTTACCTAGCAACTTCCAATGCGTTTAAGGGGCAGAGGCCTGTCAGTTTCCTGTCATGATAGGTCATGTTTGATCTTGAAGTCAAGAGCTCGGGACGTGCCTTTCTTTCGTTGTTTATCATCTCATCATATTCGTGACTAAGGCCGGGAAGGCATCCGGTCCTCACCCATACATCCTTTTCCATTCTCAAATGCAGAGCAAGATAAGGCCCCTTGCTTCTCATTCTCTCTGTAAGCTTGTTACCAAGTTCCAAGATACGTGGGGCGAAACGCAGAGCATCAAAAGCCACCTACCATTGAATAGGATGAGAACATGCAAAGCTCAAAGCGTACAGCTACAGAATAAAAGAAGCTGCAAAGCACGAAAGTAGAATGAAGAGGTGATGAATACCTTGCAACGAAGCTTTTGGAGATCGGAAGGAAGATCCTTAGAGAGCCTCGAATCGAGTCCACGCAATAGTAACACACCTTCCCTCCTAAGCTGCAAGGCACAAAGGTTTCAGATAAATACTCCTTTCGTTGCTAAGTAATGACACATACAAGATTTAACTCCTTTTCATTATTTTACAATCCATAACATCCTAACAAGAGTTCAAAAAAAATTATGGAATAAAAATTTTCATGCAACTGTTCTATTGCTAGAATCTTCAAAAATGTAAAAGGCAGCTAATATATTTAATAGCATAGCGATATCACCAAATGGTAGTGAATCAATCCAAGTTGTCTTTTTTGAAAGATTCAAACTTTAGACTAATCTCAACAACCTTGCATCTCAAAGATAGTTGAAAGAGGAAACCTACACTTGACACAGAAAGTACTGCTCTATTGATATAACATCTGTTTCTACACTTCATTTCCTTTGCAATAAAATCTTACTCAACTTTTATAACAATAGCAAGAACAAGAAACAAAACAAATCACATGGAAAGCAAGAAAGGAAGAAATACAACAATGAATCAACTCACCTTACTATGATAATGAGAGCGAATCCACAGCGGAGATGCGTGAAGAGGGGTCCTCTTCTCCTCCACCGGCCTCGTCATCAAATGTGTCGAAGGAAGAGATGATACTATTCTCACATGATTCCCCAGAACACTCTTGAAGTGATCCAAATCAAATATATCACCAAATTCACTGCAATAAGCCACAACAGTCAATACACGTATTCCTTCAACAAAAACTCATTGAAATTATTGCATAAAATATTAATAAGATTGGAGACAAAAAGACACCTCTCGTCGCCCCAAATAACATTCTTTTGCAAAATGGGCACAACCAAAGCAGCACCAAGAATTCTTGCAATGACTACAGCATCAACAATCTGATTCCTCTGCTGATTCATGCCTCCAGAAACCACCACCATCAAATACTTCGTCCTCTCCTTCACAACCTCGCTGCTTTCTCTTCTATATTTGCCGCTGAAATCTAAACAAGGCCTGTACCCCATCCCATCAGGCTGCTTCCAGAACTCACTATCACCAACAACTTCCGCATCAAATTTTAGCTCGGAACTCGAGATTACTGCATTCTCTTGGGATACAGAACAAGGGTACTGCGAGAAGGGCATCGAGGGGTCGAAGTTGAGCAGCATCTTCAACATGTAGAGAAAACCCAGCAAGAAGATGACGAAAATGAAGAATCTTGAGCTCTTGAAGGAAAGTCTCAGCTTTGGACACGAAGACTGCTTCTTTTTGGGAGGTTGCAGCAAGGAATCGAGAGATGATTGTGAGATGGAGTTGATGATCTGCGATGGGACGGAGATGTAGCTCTTCTTGTTGCTCTTAGACACCGCCATTCCAGAAAATCGGACACGCAAGGTTCAGGAAGAAATGGTTAGAGCAGCTTTATAGGTGCTTCTTGCAGGTGTAATTAGTGGTAAGTGGGGTGTTGTTGAGGGAGCTTTCTTTGAGCTTTCTGCAAGAAAAAAAGAAAGCCAAATCCCAATATAAAATGAAAACAAAAATAGTTGGAAGAGACGGAGAGAAAAAATGTGGGCGGCGGGAAAGGGAAGTAATACGCGTTAGGCCTCTCTTCTCTTTTGTGGAGTAGTATTTATTTATCAATACAATAATAATACTCCATTGCACAAGTCAGAGCAGGAAGGTGTGAGCTGTCACCTTTTTTATTTATATAACTTAAATTACAAAATTACATTAAAAAAGACTTGAATTCAAAATTTATTATCTCGAATATTATATTTTTACTATTAGGTTAATACATCCGGTAATGCACAGAATCTGTGAACTTTTAATGCCACAATAAGTTCCACCTTCAAATTATTCATAAGCTTTAAATTTCAAGATTATGTTCTTTTTTAGGGAAAATTTATTATTTGAAAATAAGGGATAAAAATGATTAATTCATAATTTATATTGAAGAGATGGATAAAAAGAAGGATTTATAGAGTTATTATACTTTTTTTTTGAAGAGATAAATTTTACTCAAAAGAGAACATAACTCAAGTATAGAATCACAATACTCAGTCATGAGCCAACATCTTCAATTATATGTTTAGCATTATTGTGTTGTCTTAACATTACAGACTTTGTACTAAAAATACTTTAAAGACTATTTTATTTTAAGGGGAAGATTAAGGGGTGGTTTGGTTTGGTTTGTGTGATATGCTTATAAGCTTTAAATCTCTATCTTTTTATTTATAATCCTTCATCTCTTTATAAATTCAATCCATTTTTATGCACCTTAATCACTCAAATGCTTGATTATATAATCACACCAAATTTGACTTGATTATTTAATCAAGCATTTGAGTGATTAAGGAGCATAAAAAATGACTAAATTCATAAGAAGAGAGATGATTATGGATAAGAAAGTAGAAATTTAAAGGTTATAATTCTATTAATTATATCACACAAAACAAACCACCCGTAAGGGCGTAGTTGATTATTTTATTTTACTATATATCGTCATCTTTAAGTCTTCCACTATAAGTATTTCTATATTAAATCCCACATTTTAAAATATTAATACATAAGATGGTATAACATAAATTTACATGCAAACAAATGTTGCTCCATGGCTTAATTATCAATATTAGATGTATATTCAGATAAAGTAATTATAATTAATAACGTATTGATGCTTAGGGGAGTGTCAATTGTAGAATGTGTTTTCTAAGAAGTAAGAAGTAAGAAGTAAGAAAGTCAATAAAATTGCAAAACGTGTATTTCTTTTTAATTAATTGATGTGTTACGTAGTCAAAGATTGTTGTAAGCCTGCAACTTCTAATAAATTTAGCATTAGTTTAGTAGACCAGGTTAAAAGAAAAGAAAGAGAAAGAGGAGAAAGGGTTTTAATGGAATTTAACAAAATGAGATATTTTTTTAATGTTGGAGACAATAAATATTCACTTATAGTCATTCGATTATTTGTAATATAACTTTATGATTTAAATTTAATATAATATATATTTATGTAATTTAAATTTAATATAATTTACATTTTTGTAATTTAAATTTAATATAATTTATTTTTTATAAAAAAAAGTTTGTAATTTAAATTTAATATAATCTACCTATTTTCTACTCCCTCTGTCCTAAATAGTGTGAGACATTTTTTTTCAGCACGAGAATTAAGGAGTTAAGGAGTGTACGTTGAGTGTATGTTTAAAGTATAAAGTGATGATAAAAATATATATTACTTGCACGTGTAATAAAAGTTTTCTAAAAAACAAATGACTCAAATTAGTTGGGTACGATTGAAGATTGAAGCTAGTTGAGAATAAAGAAAAAAAGCTGAGTTGGAGTGAATTGGGAAGAAACAATGTGAATGATAGGATTGATTTGCATTGCATGAGAATGAGAGATTGGCTTATCGAGAAGAGAAGAATCCAGCTGTATATCTACTTTGACAGCACATGCTCTCTTTATCTTTCTCTTTCTATTTCTCTTTCTCTATGGAGTATATGGACTAGTATATTGTTTGCTTCTTTTCCCAAACAACCTCATTCCCACCAATCAATACTTAATCATTCAGACTCTCTTATTAGGTTGTTAGCACTAATAATTTCCATGCCTTTCTTTACAAATTATAATCCAACATCGAATATTAATTAATTGTGTGTATCTTTTTCAATTATTGGATGTCTATTCAAATGTTATCAACCCACTTGTCTCCTTATACTGAATCCCCCATTTCTAACGTCACTATTGAGTTGGGCATTCGTAGATTGCAATATTAATTTATTCCTTGAAATATTTTACTATAAATTATCTTGCATTGTAAGACAAAATGCTGTTGAAATGTAGAATATGGTATAAAGATGAAATTTTTAATAACTGATTATGAAATTTTCTCGACTATGGGTCGTGTAATTTCAAATTTTGTTGAATATAGATTCTCTCTCCAATATACATTCCAAGTGGCCAACCACACCATGCATTTGGATGTTGTTAGACGAAATAAATTTCAACTGTCAGATGAAATCATAAAAATAAGATAATAGCTAATATATATCTGCGTTGAAGCAATATGGAATTCCAAATCTTGAAAGCATTTCAAAATTGGAAGCTTTTACCTCGAAAGGGAAGGATATAGGCTTTAGTTTTTTATATATGGCGACAGAGCTGTAGAAAAATACAGTTTAGATATTACTTATGCTATCTCTCCCTCCTCTAGCTCTTCCTCCACTCCTTCCTTGATATCCTCTTGTTTGGATAATATTCCATCAAAATCAAGAAAGTCATCAAAGTTACTATCTGCAGTAAGGCCTGGGTACACATCGATAAAAGATGACGACTCAAAATCAAAATCCAGATCGGATATTTCAGCCAACTCCTCAATGCAGGAACGCGTTGCTGCTTCTTCAGTTGTGAAGGTGTCATCACTGTGAGAAACTGGATTGGCTGGATTTTCCCCCTTTGCAACTCCGGGGGTTTGTACCGACTGTTCTGATTGATTCTCAGACACCGTCCTCTTATGATCATTACTACTCAAGAGATCTGAGACGAGAGGGTCTAAAGAACTCCCATCTTCAATTTCTTCTTCCTTAAAGGTTACACCTTTAGGACTTGGTAGATCATGAAGAGCAGGCTCCTTGATTGTCGCTTTCCTCGGATTGGCATTGTATATTACATCAAAATCACAGCCGTGTGAGGGTAGAAACACGTGGATAACCGGGTATTCCAGAATGACTATATTAGCTAATTGCTCACGGATTGGTATGTCTATGTCGAGTTGGCAAAAGGGCGATTTTTGTCCCTGCATGTTGTATGAAAAAGATTAGAGTAGTGATCCAAATCAAAAACTTTACTTGAATAAGCAAAGCCTAATATAATTCAGCTAGTGCTAAATATTTGCAGAACCTTCGTTCACTTTGAATGCCACAAATCTAAAACTAGCATCTTTAACATGCAAACAATTAAGATGTAGAGAGCACACGAATAAGCAGGAACAATAAGGCGAAAGAGAAACCTTCGGATATTTGCGGATGAAAAGTTTAAGAGAATCGAGGCTTTGATCACAAAATTGTCTCAACTGGTGTTTCCATGGACCAGGTTTTAAGTGTTTCTCAATCACAGAGGATAGAGTTGAATCCTCATGTATTCTGCAGCACAAAAGTTCACGTGAGGATTACAAATCAAACAAAGAGGGCATATAGTCTTACCCATATCGGAATATATCAACAAAAAGATTGTAGAGGAAGAAAGTCTCTGTATAAACAAACCATCCAAAGTTCTTACCCATGATCAAGTAGCACAACATCAGTTGAATAAAACCGCCATTCTATAGTCCAAGATATAGTCTTTTTCCTGGAAACAAATGTCAAATTATTGAGCGCTCTTGATTACAAAACCAGAATAGAACCCTAAAACACCCACCATAACAAGCTAAGCTCATGAGGGTGGAAATTTACTTGTAGTTGTAGTAAGTCTTGTTCTTCTCTCTCTTTGACATTCCGTTGGCAAGAAATAGTAGTTTAATCCTACGACTTAAGGCAGCACTGCGAAGATTTTTGAGGGAGGAGGGAAGCCTAAAATTAGGATACCCGCATACTGTAACTCTCATCCTCTTAGCAGAATCAGCAATTCGCTTCACATCCTCAAGCATGTTATAATCTACCAAATGTACGAAATCATTACAATTAAAATTAGTACTTATTAGCTTTTCAAGATATTTTTTCATCCAAATACTCATCTTCATCAAGTCACGACCACTTACAAGCAATAAATTTCCTGATATACATTAACAAGAAGAAGAAGCAGGAAGGAAATCGATGAACAAGAATGAAAATTGAACAATCACAAAATCCGAAGATTGAAACCTTGGAAACACATAATAAAGCATAAACACCTGAGAAAGGAAAAAACATGGTTCGCTTAAAAATAATCAATTGGTACCTGAAACAAGCTGGTTATCGTCGAATTGGGAAATCGGGACGAAATTCGTGAGCAGTCGTTTCCCACTGCAGGCGGTGCGCTGCTTGTGGGAATTGACGCAAGTGAGGCTACACGAGCGGAGCGAGCATCCTGGGCACTTGTACTTTGATGCATTAATGTTGCACTCTTCGCATAAATTAGGTTTTAATTTGTTGCCCGAAGCTTCTGATTGTTCTGGTTTCTCCTCCATCTTGAGAGAGGAATGAAGAAGGTTTTCCCCAAGTACGAAATAAGGGTTAGGGTTTTAGGGTTTTGAAAAATCTCAATGGGCGTCTGTAAGCAAAATTATTGACCTAAAAAACAAATTAAATAATTTTATGCATTGAAGTACTTTATCCAAGAAATAATATTAATATCATAGTGGTTAATCTCCAAGATAATATGTATCACACGGCTATATAATTAATTTAATATAATCCAATTTTAATATCATACTCCCTCCTATACTTTTACTCCTGTTTTATTCAATTGTCTTGTAGCACATCTGATGAACTTGGTGGAAATATTTTCCTTTTGCTGTTGATTGTTTTAAAAGGAAATATAAATTGGTTCAAATCATTCAGTTTGCTCTGCTTTGACTATGTCCCTTGTGTTTCATGACTTGTACATTGCTTCGACAATTATGGTAAAATACCATAGTTAGGGCAACATTCCCTAACATAATGATTGTTTGTAGTACAGTACTTCAGTTCTTCAGCATATTATCGCACAAATCGTGATTGATGCATATATCGTAGTCTTACTCATTACCACAAATTTTGTTAATGTCTACTACGTAAGCCATCCGATGAGTTTAACCTATGACAACTGTCCTAATAAACTTTAGTTAAAAGTTTAGCAAGCAACTGATGCAGAAGATAATGCATTACACACTTTAACACATGTTTAAATGCTACAAGAATCAACATGAAGCCTTGATAACTAATTTGATACGTCGAATCAACACATCCCAATGTTTCTCATATCTCTGGTTTAATTTTCACATCTCCATTCGGAAGCATGTTTTGTGGCTGCGCACATCGTTTGGCCTCCTGCATAAATTTCCAAATGGTGCACGAGTTAAAAGCACCAACAAACTTTTACATGACATGCCAAAACAACAGAAGGGATTTGAATTCTATAAGGCAAGGTGATTTTTCAAGAACTTGATAGGAATATTAAAATTCGCATTATCTCAATAGTGGGATGTTTTATCATGCATCAGTACTTACTTTTCTCTACCCTCCTAATCAGAAGACTGACTCAAGAGTTCAACACATGTTTTAGAATATTCTCATGATCCCAAAGAGTGAACGAGTACATGCCAAATTAGGTTTCCTAAAAGCATGTAGAGCATTTGCAATGAGAATTGTATTTCTCAAAATACCCAAAGAAATGTGATTGTTTAACATTTGAAGAAAGATGAAACATGTAGCTATAACGTACAGCGGCAGATGCTGCTCGTATTTCCCTGTAATTTTCAATTTCATCAGGAAATGTCTGCTCCAGTTCTTCAATCAGATGTCTTCGCAGGCCCTGCATCATATAAAGAACATACAAGTTACTAAATGATTTAAAAGATTATACTCCTGCGACATGAAACAAAGCAAAAAATAACACTGCCGCAAACAAGAAAAATGAGCATAGAGGGTGAATGCACTGAAAATAATTGCCCATTGGTGAAAATCTTGGTAAAATAATTCCTGGAAAATGCATTAAAAATAATGGTTGAGTGGCGACAATTTGGCGATATTAGTGGCTCTTGTGATGGAAAAAGTAATTTGCCAACACAATTTTGCGAAGCCTGAGTAGGAAGTTATAGTTGAAACTTGCAAAAAGTGGTGCAAACTCGAAGACAAAATAAATTGCCGCCTCATCGAACATGGCCACCAATGCCAAAGTCCCATCATGAGAGTTGAGAGCCACATATTTTTTCTCTTACGCCAATTTTGCTAGGCTCCAATCCAATAGAGCCTCGCTGAGGATGCAATTACCCACCAAAACTACATCAAAATGGTACCAACCCATGCTCCGAGACATCATTCTTAATGATAAATAAGTGCAAGAAATCCGGCAAGGCTAAAACTAGTGCAGATATAAGGGTCTGTTGACTGCAAAACTGGAATGTCTAATGAGCAATAGGTCCAAACCAACTGCCAATGTTCATCTTTATGTAATATTTGGAGTAATGGTTGTGCTACCCCATCTTCCATGATAATGGTAACCTGAAAGACCAAGAAACCACCCAGACCCCATAAATCTCCTCAGAAACCAATTCTGTGTGGACTTTGTGTAATATATTATAGCCAAACCCAAAAGGCCCCCAAAATGACGTCCACATCATTAAACTACAGGAAAAGGGGCCAAGTAACATGGCCAATTCAAGAAAAGATATAGATCCAGATCAACTAATAAACTACATGTATTAGAATTCCCCTACACGACCTGCTTTACCTAAATTTCAGAAGAATTAATGACAATACATAATACAAAGAACTAAATCATGCAAATGAAAATTGAAAAAGAGGTGAAATAGCTGCCAACGAAGACCAACCTTGAATGCATCTGTTTTCCCTTTAGTAATCTGATTCTTGGCAATGCAACCATTCAACATATCCCGTGTAAATTCATCAGGATTCTTCCCATCATCTATCAAACTACATCCCAATTTGTAGATTCAGAAGATACTTAACAAGCAAACACATTCTGGAATAATTTATCAGCAAAACCATGTTTCAAAACAGCTTTCTTTATCGTTGAAACAATACTTACTTAAGAACCTCCATTGGCACCTGAATGTTGCACTTCTCTGCTAATCTTGTCATATTGTCTAATTCCGATACTAGATTATTCCTTTATCGCATAAAAACAAAACAAAATACAGTAAAAATCTTCGGCAAACAAACGTATAACAATCTACGCAAACAGTATTAATAAAGAAGTACAATTCAAGCATCGATTCGCCAAAGAGTAAAGGATTTAACATAAATTACATGCGCTGTAGGAGAGGGAGTTGGGAAGCAACGTTGTAGGAGGAGACGGTGAGGTAGAGCTGGTGGAGGATGCCGAGATTTTTCTGGATTGAATTGATGACTTGAGTCAAATTTTGTTTTGGATCGTCGATTGGGATTGCGGCGGTGGTGGCTGAAGAATCCATCGGCGACGCATCGGTCGATTGCGAGACCATCATACTGTTAGCGCCGCCGCCCGCGGTGGTTACCGCCGTTGATGATGAATCCATGTTTCTCCAAATTGGTACTGCTTCTTCTCTAATACCGCGGAGTATTTGGTTTAAGATTTATGCGATGCGATGCCTCGCTTATAATTTATAAATCTCTCCTTATAAAAGCCTTGCATATTTTTAATTTTGAATTGTCCATTATGCCCCTTTTGTATAATTTCAGGGTTAATTGTGTACATATTAGCAGAAATATAGTAATAGATATTATAAATATTATTTTTTCCAAAATTTGCACTGTCTATTTTATCCTTTTGAAATAATTAATTCAAGAACAATAAAAATTTGTAAACACACAATTAAACCCATAGTTCCTAGATAGCGACATACATTTCAAATTAATAAGTGAAATTGGAAAGTTATAAGATGAGAAATTGAATATATATACATATATAATTTCCCAAAGTTAGAAGGTAGCTAGCGTTCTGTTTGAGCGCCTTCCGTTCTTGAATTTGCCTCCCTCTCATTATTTCCCTTCCTTCTCCTGCATGTACGAGGAAGAAGCAAAGAATCCTCATTCATCATATACGTACAGCTATATATATATACATATACCACCACACACAATAGATGCAGATTGAGAGTTCAATAGAATTAAAGAAATTCATAGATCAAGAGAGAGAGGGAGATAGACAGAGGGGGAGCTAGGGAGAGGAAAGTGAATAAAACAAATTCATTCGAAATAAATGGATGCAAATGAGGGAGAAAGAAGAAGCTTGATAATACCATTAATCTGCACCTTCTTCTGCATGTGCGTGAGCGTGGGCGGCCTTCTCCTCGTTTGCTACTGCATTCCCAGCCTCTCTCGGCCGTGGCAACCCGTCGCCGCCCTTGCCCTTATCTGCTCCACCTGGCTCTTTTGGCTCTTGGCCTACATCTATTCCTGCATCAAGCATTGCCTCCGCCACCCCGCCGCCGCCGCCGCCACCGCTGCCAACCATCAACATGCCTCCCCTTCTTGCTAGCTCCCTTATCCCTATCATGAAGAATTTGCAGATCTATTATCACGTATGCTGTAGCTAATTCAATCAATCCTGTCCTTTCTCCCTTTATTCATTCATCATCATGGATGTTTTTGTATTCTCATCGGACATATATTAATGGCATTTCAGAATATGATCATTCCTTAATTACTACTACTTTGTAATTGCAATGTAAGTTAACACATGCTGTGAATACTGGTTTGATATGAAAATGGAGATTTTAAAATGGTGAGAAGCAATGCAGGAGAGAAATTCTACAATCAGAATTCAAGAGCCAACTAGAAATATTTCAAACCTGTGATGACAAGTTCGGATTGACCACACACAATCAAGACAACAGAGATGGTAGCATGATCAGGTTGTTATCAAAGGCTTCCTTAGCAGAACTGTGATACAATCATGACATTCTATGCTGCAGTATCACGACTTCAAATTTGTATTAGGTAAGAGGGAGGCGTCATCTATGAAGCCACATCTTGAATACATGGATACCAACGAACTCATTACCATGAGATCATCTTCAAACAAAGCATGCATTGCCAATTGCCATCCTTGTATTGCGAGAATATTGCAGACAGATATCGCAATGGTTAAGGTACCTCGATCAGGCTTAAATCCTTCATATAACATCCGCACAAACAAAATCAATGCCTCTTCAGTCTGATATCCAGAAAGTAGAGTGTTCCATGACATCTCATTCTTGTTAGGTAACCCCTCAAAAAACTTGCGAGCAGTTGTAATATCATCTTCCTGAATATATCCCCAAAGTATTATATATGAGGAAGCTATGATTCTCTCTGGCATTCTCATGAATTGATCGAGAACGTTTACTAGTTTCCGTTTGCAAATACAACCAGCAAGCATTGAGTTCCATGCAACAAATAATTCTTGAGCAGATTTGATATTTCTGTGCTCCATACATCCCTTGATCATCACAGTCCAAGAAAATGCATCCTTCTGTGTCATCTGCTCAAACAATCCCCTAGCTCTGTCCATTTCCCCCACTTATTAAACAATTTATCATACATGTCCAAGAAACCACATCACGCTTCAACACTCTCATTAAAAAAAACAAAACACCTATCAGTGTGCTCTGTTAACTGTTTCACCATACCCTGCCAGCAAGCATTACAAAGCAACGCACTTTTATGGCAAGCTTGGTTAAAAAGTCTCTCAGCTTCATCCACCTCACCATGCCTAAAAATCCCTTCAATGATCTTGGCGCAGGAAACATCATTCATTCTTCATTAGCATTGCATCAAAGAGTGCTCTACCTTCCTCGATCATCCCGAAATTCAAATATCCTGCAATCATAGAATCCAGCACGCCTCATTCTTCTTCTCCACTAAATCGAACAACCCCTCTCGCCTTCTCCTTCTTCAACATAGCAGTCCATGAAACTATATTCCTTATGGGAACCAATTCAAAGACTTGATGAGCTTCACGAATCATTCCTTTCTTAATGTAACCGGAAATCATGCAGTTCCATCATCCATGTGACTACGTTCTTGTGGGGCATGGCATTTCGTCAAACAGGTTGCGCGCACTTTCTACATGGCGTTTCTTGAAATAATACGTGATTTTTGAATGGTGACAGAATAAAGGGCTTGATTTATTTTTTCATGTCAAATTTAACATCATCTCTTTATTAGATGTTAAATGAACACAAGACGATCGGAACGTCTAAACAACGACCTTATACTTTGATTCATTTACGCAACAAACTTTGTAACTCCATAAAACTGGATAATATTTTTTACATATAATACCAATAATGCCTGCCAAAGTCCATTATACATTAGTCAAACTATGCAAAAATTAAATCAAATTAACTACTGAGAAAGGTTGGACCACACAAGTTGCCTATACTTCAATTGACCCACTTTGTTACTATGAAATTAATGTATAAATCAGGAGACTGCCATTTGGTTGATTACTATATACAACAATATATATATATATATATAATGATCGGTGAAAGTAAACAGTGGACTAACCAAAACCCAAAGTAGTCGGCAAATTAAGCTGCAATTAATTATAATAAAAATAATAAGGTCAAAAGCTATATCCAATCCAGTACAGTACAGGTGGTAGAAATGAATGAATGTTGATATGTAAGGTTGACATTTTGTTTCTTATTACTTTCATTCAATATATATATATATATAAATTGCAAGGTTTAACTATCGCCACCACGATAGGGCTTTTCTTTATTAAAATAAAGTGCACTTCCTCCATTAATAACTTACTATATTAGTATAAATAAATTTATTTATTCCAAAGAGTTTGAATTTTGATGAGAGATAAATATTATGTAGAATTGACCCACAACCGTATGTAATAAAATATATACATGTTCGTCACTTTTATACCAAACATATATATATATATATATATATATACAAAGTAATACTCGATCTCCTCTCTTCTCTCACAAACACAAACACAAACACAAACACTGAAAAGAGATAATGAAGGAGTCAGTACAATATTCATGCGACAAGAATTCTCAGAAAATATGGAAAGAGAAGCCAAAGATACGCATAATTCACATAGCGGCACCAGAGATCATCAAAACCGACGCCCACAACTTCAGATCGCTTGTACAGAGATTAACGGGAAAACCCTTAGGACAGACCCATGCTCATGCTCATGTAAACTTGAAGAAACAGAAAACAAATTCTCCATCTCTGCAAAAAAAGAAGCCACAATTATCAACGCCAGATAATCCAAATGCAATTTTGAGTTATGTGCATGGGAGATGGTAATTATATTATATGCGTGGTATGACTATTACTTACTCATGAATTCTCTCTACTTCACTTCTTCACATCTAATTAATCCTCATACCAACATATAGTCATATATCCAAAGTAATTTTCTTTTGGTTTAAGAATTAATGATTGGCTGATTATATATATCCTTCCATCACTTGTATATTATATAGCATATACCTCTAGCTACCTATGCATAATTTGGTTTTTTACTTTGCATGCATGTCATTAAATAATTAATTCTTGTTTTTTTAGGGCTTTTCTATTTTGGTTTTCGCTTCAACGTTTCTACTCCAAACTTTATGTTTTGTTCCATTAGGCCGATACAGATCGATTGATGAAATTCAACAAATAAGTAAGTTGCGGTTGCTTTTTTGATTGTAAATTTATCACAAGAAACCTAGCTAATGTTATTGTTATATATGAAATTAGTATGTACGAATTGTATTTATTATTGGATTGGATTAATGCTGTGAACTATATAGTGTCGTTATAGTTATTTCTTGTACCAGTAGAATATATAGTTTTTTGTGATTTCATCTGTAATCCAAATGATGTGGAGTTTGAAGTTTCAATTGTTCCGCAAATGCAAGCACTGTGATTGTATTTGCTACTTAATTAATTCTAAATGCATAAGGATGTGATTTGAAAATAGAACATTGTATTAGAAAACAAGAAAAAAAAAAGTCGAAATATAACACTTAAAAATGAATGCATGAATTAAAACTACGATAATCTTATTTGGATATATATTCGATATATACAACTTTAAAACGATTAAAGTACTAAACTAGATATAGTGAAATAGATTTTCGGTTAAAACGAAAAGAATTAAACACAACTTTTGATCATGTCACTAACTATCAGATGATGTCATGGGCTACCTAAATTGAGATTAATTATACTTCATTTTGATTTTGTATGCCCATAAGGTACACCTACAAGGCTACAACTTGAAGTGGATTGGTGAAGTGGTACATTAATCACCAATCACCGCAAGACAAACCATTTTGAACAATTATATGGCCTTCATCAAGAATTATCTTTGTGTGCATATAAATATTTCATCCATCCCCATTAATAATAACTTAATTATTTTTTATATAATTACTAAAAGATATTTAACATTTATCCATTACTATATAAAAACTAAAAAACATCTCATATAATATTCCAAAATGAAAAATAGATTGTAATTAAGAGTCTTAAAAATATTGAAACATGAGGCTAATTAAAGAAAATAACTATCAAAGTTAAGTATATATATATATGAGGTGACGACGGCATTCACATTTAAATAACGTGGATTATATAAACAAACGCAATTTAATGTCAACAACTGATAAATGGCTGAGCATTCCGTTAAACGGATTATTAATCCCGGAGCTCAGAAAAATAGTTTTTTAAAAAATACTCACAATTACCAGAATATAAATATTTTAATTTGCTCCGTTTCTTTTACGACCTAATCATATTTATATTTGTAAGTGTTTCAACGACTAACTGCGGAAGCTAAAGTAAGACACGAAGATAATTTTTGCATAAGTTATATAAATCAATAACCTACACACGAGTGTTGAAGATTACACTGCTGGTCTACAATCTAACACAACACTTATTACTAAAAATATTAAATGTACGTTTTTGAAAGTTAGAATCATATACAATGAAAAATATGAAAAAGTATTTATGAAAAACGACATCTTTCATTACGAAGATCTTCAACTATTTATAGACAGATGTCTTGTGGACTAAGTTGACCCTATATCCATAAATGTAGTAACCGCCCATTTAGCCACTCTTCCAGGACGTGGTTTGTTGAGTCAGCAACGCTCCTTAAAATGTGGAATATAATCACGCAGTTGTTGACTCTTTAATTTGTGGAACATACTTTCACTTGCATGATTCTCTCAACTGTATAGTCCAAGACTTGATCTCCACTCCATCCTACGTGTGCTGCTTCAATGCTAACGAATCAGAGCTCCACGTGGCTGCTTAAGTAGTTGATGTGTCACCATTTCAAATCATGCTCAGCTAGAGCACACCTCTAAACAAATCAAAAACATACTTGTTAGGTTTATTCCTTAAAAGTAAAAACCTAGACCTAACAGTATTAATACTCATAATTTATATGAAATAAACATAAATTTTGAAAGTGCAGTGGACGTGAACGTGATGGCACTGGACATGGTAAACGAATAACTAATGATTGAATAAGACAACCCCAATTTAATGTTGAATTTAAGGATTTGAAAATTAAATTATTTTCACACTTTATTTATTTCTATGTCACAGACTCAACAATATGTTATTATATAATTACGATCTTGAATTGTCGATTCTTTTATATTTGTCCTAAAAAATATATACCCTGAAATAAATTTTGTAGTTAAAATATAATTTTATATTTATAAATAATAATTATATATAATATAATATATAAAATTGAATTATAATAAATTTTAAAAAAGTGTCGAGGAACTAACGATTAAGAAACGTAGGTTCGTGGTCTGAATATTTGAAACTAGAATCTCCCCTACAAAATTATGATTTAAAATGGAATTGTCGGGATTTGTTATGATTTTCGAAAATCGTCAGTATCAATTTGATTATGAATCGATTTCGATAATTACAATTTATTTGAAGACTTATGGTTGGGCCGGACTTTTCTTTTTTCCGAAAAATTCCATTGTTTTTAATGAATAAATTTATCCCTGAAAAAAATATGGGATAAAAACATAATTAATCATTAACTTCATTCTTTTTTATCCATTCTTTCTATCTAAATTATAAATTCATTATTATTTTTTTTCTTTCATCCCACTCTAAGGAAGGGATAATATCATCCATCCAAATTTGGAGTAATAATATTAGAGTTAATTATAGAGAATAACCAAAGATATTTAGCCACCAACTTAACGCTATATAAATTATAAACATTTTAAAAAATTTGGGACAAATATATCTTTTTGAATACTTTTTATAATTATAATTAATATTTTTCTTATAATTATAGTTGTAATATTACTTGAAAGGTAAAAAAATTAATTTAACTTGCCCCACCGTCTTTTCCCAAACTTCCCCAGATGTCTCCTCCGTCGTTCTCCCCCGTCGTCTCTCCCCATCCCCCCGCCCCACTTTCGTCTTTGCCCCATTGTCGTTTCCCCCTGCATTCCCCGTCGAGTATTCTTCCACGCGCAGCACAATTCCCCCAAACTTCTCCCTCCGCCTTCTTCCATGCATACCCCGCAGCACCTGTCGCCGCTGCCCATCCCCGGACCCCAGTCGAGTATTCTTCCATGCGCACGCCGCCGATGCCCATCCCCGGACCCCAGTCGAGTATTCTTCCATGCGCATCGCCACCGCTGCCCATCCCCACTCTGCGTCACTGCGTCCATCCCATTGCATGTGTGCCGTCCTTCCCCTCTGCACTGCTGAAAATTCACGTTTTTGTAATTGGGTATGAGTGGTTTGATTTGGTATGAATCATATGAAATGATATGATTTTCATGGCTCATACCTTTCATACGTGAATCGTCTAATTCATACCACATTTGTATGAAATGTATGATTCATATCACATTAGTATGAAAGATATGATTCATACCTAATATGCGGAATTCGTACTCAGAAATGTGAAAATAAAAAAAATATATCATTTTAACTAAAAGGGTATTTTTGACAATTTACAATTAAAATGACTAGAATTTATATAGTGTTATGTTGGTGACTACTATTTATCTTTCACTATCTTATTTGGCTATTTTGAATTTTGCCTCATAATATTATCCCTTCTTAAAATGGGACGAAAGAAAACAATAATGATGGATTTATAATTTAGATAGGATAAAGGGATAAAAAAGAAGGAATTTAAAAGTTAATTATGTTTTTATCCCACATTTTTAATGGATAAATTGATTTTTCAAAGACAACAAAGCCTAAATCTATTAAAGGAAGCGTTTGGATCGAAACACCACCCATTCTTTTAACCTCAACCACTCTTTTAATACATTTAATGTAGGATGGAATTCTTTCATATTTTCCCTGTTTTGCAGTGGTTCTAAATTCGGTGAGTCCCCCACCGGAGCCGCCGCCACGTCTAGGCCGAAGAGTGGTGGCTGAAGAGAAACGGGCGGCTTACCCTCTTGACTGCTGATCGATCTTAATTTTCGAGGTGAAATAATACGAGGTGAAGAAAGT
>JAPKLX010000055.1:117993-171864 GCA_026898415.1 Leonotis leonurus | reverse complement strand
CTAGTGGGCTTTTATTGGGCCTTGTTTGGTGGGCTACATCCTATCAACTGCTTTACTCCTATCACTAGCATTCTTCGTCTGAATTTTTTAAAATTATTCATATTAAAATAGTAACAGTAAAAAAGAATGTTTTTGTTTTTTAAGTTTTAAAATTCAGGAGATTTTGTCTTTGTAAATGGTGATGACAGTATATCACTGACGTGGGATAAAAATCTTGATTTTTCTTTCTCAATAAAGTGATCTGTTCTCTATTAAATTCATTTATATTTTCATGTAAGCATATATCATTTGTTGACTTGTAACTATTGTAGTGTCATTTATTATTCCAACTGGAAATGCATGAGTGGGTCATTCATCACTGATGGGTTTTTGATCGATTCAAACTGCTTCTTCGAAAATGCAAACTATAAACTTATAGGAACAAACTGAAAAACAAACTATAAACTTATATTCTAAAATATTAATACACACTCATAATCGAAGAACAAATACAAACACTAACACGTGTGATTTTGTGTAATTAATTCGAAACCCTAATCGAAGAACAAACTTGAGAGCTAGAAATGAATAAAGTGCTTTGAAATCTTCATTTTCACGAGTTAGTTCCTATTTCCAACTCATAATGCAATATGATTTGCGCATGTGCATGGATTCATTAAGTAGACTCCCAAAGTTTAGATCATGATCGATGCAATTACAAAATTCATTATGTCACGTGATCTAATTAAAATAATTATCTCTGAGAATAGATTAAAACAATTAATTAATTTTACTTAATTTTTGCAACCCAATCACAATGAGCTTGTTAGTTTTAATTACATGGACAGTCGAAAAATCATATGCACAGCTGGAAAAGAAAAGGACAAAAAAAGTAAGAAAATAAAAAACAAACTATTAATTTGATTAGAATATAGAGAAGAGAGTGATTTAAAACAAAAGTTGAGTACTTATGCTAAATTAGATAATGTTTGAAAGAAAGCTAAAACAGCATTTAAATAAAGAGAGCTAAAATTTGTTCATCCCTCTTTCCCCTTCCCTCTCTCCATCGTTACCACCACCGCTCTTTCTATCTCTCTCTCCATGAAGATGCAATCATAATCTAGACTACTTATCACCATAGGATTCACATCGCCCCAATCTTATCTTTGGGGGTAAGAATACCGGCTTGCCATTTTCGGAACCAGAATTTGACGTCAAATCGGACCATTTTCACGTGATCTGATACAAATCACAAATTGAAGCAAGATGAGTGCGGATCTGGTGGCTCCGACCGCCCATGGGAATCTGGATGAACAGATTTCTCAGCTTATGCAGTGCAAACCCTTGTCCGAGCCCGAGGTTTTCTTCTCTTCCTTTTCTATTCTTTGTTTCTCCGCTTTCGTATTTATTGCTCACATAAACTAATAGATCTGATAGGTTATGTAGATTCTCTGATTGGATTTTTAAACGCTTCTGGTACTTTTCTTTTTTGTGATTATTTATTGGCTACAGCTATGTTATCTTAGATCATTTGGTCTTTTTTCATGTAAGTATTTGTTAACTATTTCTGGGGTACCATTTTTTAGGGGAATCTTGGAAATAACGAATTTTAGAAGGTTGGGACACGAAGGCAAGCGAAATTTATTTGTAATTGTGTTTCAAATGGAATATATTTCCTGATAACTTCTGTTTTTCTTCTTGTAATTGGGATATAAACTAAGGAGGAGAGAGAAGTGAGATTTGGCATACCTAGTAGAGTGAAGTTCATGGATTTAACGTTTTCGAGTTGTGTGTGAAGGCATTTTAACTCGGCTTGGTGCTTTTGGTGCATTTAAGGCTTATTAGATCGAAAATCTTATCTTGCATCTTGCTACTTATACACAACTTAATTTTTGCATAGATTCTCAGTGGCTCTGAGCATATAATCTTTTAAAATGAAGAAATTAGTGGAGCTGAATCCTTTATGGGAGTGGTATCTATGTGGCCGCATGAACTATTAATTGTTAAAAATCAAGTTCTATATGATTATTTTATGTGGAAATCTACGTGGACTGCTTATAATGGTTGAGAGTACTACCAGGTACCCAATGGAACGACTTATTATGAATCTATGACTATGATAGACAGTTTAATTCCATAAATGTTGGAGCTTGAAATGAAGTCCTCAAAACTGAGTAGACGTAGTGGTATATATGGTTTAGGATGATTTCCCATTATTCTGTTTATCAAATTATCATAATTAGCCAAGAGAACCATTTTAACTGAATCACTGAACCAAACCAATGATATTTGATTATTTTGCTCTGTTTCCTTCGATCTTTCACAATCCAATTTATAGACAAAAAAAAAGTTCTTGGTTTTTGAATTAAAATATACGGAATCTGCAGAAATTAAAAGTTCTTGCTCCCATTTGATGCGTCTTTTCCTTTTCGGAATCCGTATTTATTTTCTCTGTTTTTGCTTTTTGATTCATTTTGTCCATATTTCCTGTGCCCCTGATATTTCACATTTTTTCTCCGCTGACTCTTGTTTTTCTAATTTGTTCTATTTCCAAAATCTCATTTCCTCAAGAGAATCTCCCTTTTCATTGTGTTCCTGTTTTAACAAATCTATCAATTATATCTCTAATTTTCTGTTTCCCTCGTTCTTATACCTTCTCCGGACAAATTTCCGTAGCATTTCACACGAATCAACTGTAACTTCTTTTGTTCTCTGTGCAATAGGTTTATGCTTAGAATTAGATAAATAAATGCTGTGTCAGCACTTTCTCAATTAAGGCTTGTATTTTGACAAATCTTAAATATATGGCTTTTATTAGATTACCTTTTGGTTTGGTGCATGGAACTTTGTCATATAAATGTTGCTAAATAAAGGCCTCAAGAGTTATTTATCTGTTTGACCAGGAACAGCTGAATGGTGAACTTTCTTGCAAGTGCATCATCTGATGAATTATTGATATATCTTGTTTGTGTATTATGCACTCTCTTCATCTCACAATTATGACCCTATAAAGCCTCGTGTTCATTCTTTTGGTATGAAATTACACTGGGCGACCTATTTGTCTCGTTTTATAAGTCATGCTACTCCTGGACGACCTATTATATCTTGTCTATTCACTATTCTTCTGAAAAAATTTGAGTGTTCATTCTCTTGAAAATATAGGTCAGAACATTATGTGATAAGGCTAAGGAGATACTCATGCAGGAAAGCAATGTCCAGGTATGGATTGTAGTATATTTCCATTTGTATTTACAAATTTGGTTTCTTTTCAAAGTATGCAATCTTGATTGAATCTCAACATTATTGCTATATATACTATAGTATATCTTACATAATTCTATACCATATGACTTAGTTGGTTTGATGATGGCTTTCAGATCCAACTAAAAACAAACGAAATGCATTATTTAGTATATATTAATATATGTTTTCAGCAAAAATATATTATTAGTTTTGGCTGTAGATTTATATGTACTCAAATTCATCGCTAAATTCCTTAACCCACAAGTACCCTGTGGGAAATGCGAAGTGAAGCTAAATGCTCAGTTTCTCTTTTTGTGATTTTCTATACCTCATTGGATATTTCTCTTCATAGTTCTCGAGAAAGTTATTCCGCTATATTAATCTCTTTCCTTAATGGATGCAGCCTGTAAAAAGTCCTGTGACAATTTGTGGTGATATTCATGGACAATTTCATGACCTTGCGGAACTTTTCCGCATTGGAGGGAAGGTACTTATTGACTGGGAAAATCATATGCTTGGATTTCTTTTGTTGTGAACTAGAAGAATTGAATCCTTGATGCTATTGCGGATTAGACTTGACGATGAGTTTTCCTAGCCATACATTAACCGTTCAAAAACCTTCTCCTGTCATTAACACTTTTATTTGATACTTGTACGTCTCTGTAGTCTAATAATTATAATTGTTTGTCTCCATGCTGCATCTTTCTTCAATTCCCACCATCTTTAATCCAATTACTAGGTTGTTAAGCATCATAAAAATTTCTCTACGACATCTGATCCACAATGCTTGAAAAGTGATCTCAATATGGTTATGCTTTTAATTTCTGTGTGCTTCCCTAGTATCTCATACCATCCTTTTTTTTTTATTGGCAGTGTCCTGACACAAACTATCTGTTCATGGGAGATTATGTAGATCGTGGTTACTATTCAGTTGAAACGGTTACTGTAAGTTCACATGACCTTGCCTTTCTGGCCTCATTGATGTCTTGTTTTTGTATGATGGGAATGACTGCTGTATAGTTTACACTTCATTCCTTTATTTCTTTTCATCTGTTATGGGTAATGGAGAGGCTCAGGTAGCGGAAGAAGTTCATCATTTCGCAATAATACTGTCAATTAATATAATGTTTGTATGTCTAACTGCCTTGCTTTATTTATTAAAATTTGTGAAGCTTATTAACTTATTTTCTGCAGCTACTAGTGGCTTTGAAAGTGCGCTATCCTCAACGAATTACAATTCTTAGAGGAAATCATGAAAGTAGACAGGTACTGAGTTCAGTCTTGGTTCCTTTGTTATTCTTTATACAGCAATATGTTCCTCATTCTTGTTTCCGGCTCCATTTTTATTTTAGGTTATTGTCATATAAAAGGTATGCTGCCTTCTCTATCATAAATGTGTGACACTAATCCTTGTATCTAACCATAGTTTTCCTTTGCTGCCTGCAGATCACACAAGTCTATGGATTTTATGATGAATGTCTGAGGAAGTGAGTTTCTATGACTATTATATCCTGGCTATATGTTCTCAGTTTGCTCTAGGTTTATGTTATTTATTTCTCAATGAAGATGTGTAGTCTTCATATATTTATGATAACTAGATTTTCTCAAGTGGTAAATGATCTCCAGCAAAATGTGAAATTTACTTGAATCCTAAAGGAGCAAAAGAACAGAATCATTATGGTGTGAACCTGTAAAGTTTGTGGCCTCTAATAATAAGTCATGCACTTTCTTGTTTCAAATAACATGGAATACAAGTGCATTTGGTTGACAGGAGTTGTCTGTCTAATTTCACTGTTTCGTTCATGTGTTATTGGTTATATTTTCAAAACATCATGTTAGACATTATTTTGACTTGTGATCTATAGTTAATGTAGTTTTCATTTTTTTTCTCTTCATTTTGTACATGCTATTAGCCTATTATAATGAAGTCCCTATTTGATTTTAGGTATGGGAGTGCGAATGTTTGGAAGACATTCACTGATCTATTCGACTATTTTCCTCTGACCGCCTTGGTTAGTAAAGCTTCTTCCTTGCTTTGTTTTAGTTCATTTCGTTGGTCACATTTCAAATAAAATCAGTCTGTACATCATAGCTCAACCTTTATTGAGTTGAATATTCATATTTACTAGATCATGTGCAGCCCTACTAAGTGAAATATTTCTTTATTATTAACCTATGGTCTCCAAAGTGTACGTGATAAATAAATGCGAGGTCGAGTCACAAAGTTATTGTTGCTGTATGCAGATGTAGTTTCCTTCTGTAGGTTCAAAAATTGGAATGCATTGATATGCAAACTGATTCAGGTGTCCTAATCTTTTGAGTAGGTTGAATCAGAAATCTTTTGTCTGCATGGTGGATTATCCCCATCCATTGAAACTCTTGATAATATTAGAAACTTTGATCGTGTTCAAGAAGTTCCACATGAAGGTCCAATGTGTGATCTTTTGTGGTCTGATCCGGATGATCGTTGTGGTTGGGGCATATCCCCACGTGGTGCTGGATATACTTTTGGCCAGGTAATCTCATCTGCTAACTGAGGATGTTCTTGATATCCGAATCCCTTTTTCAGCTGGTTAAATAGTTTCCGTGACAGGATATCTCGGAGCAATTCAACCACACTAACAGTTTGAAGCTGATTGCTAGAGCTCATCAGCTGGTCATGGAGGGATATAACTGGGCACATGTAAGACTATAATATTCAAGCATGAAACATTGTTTTCACACCATTAGTAAAGACTGATATTCCTAGTTGATTTGGATCCGTTACACAGGAACAAAAGGTCGTCACTATTTTTAGTGCACCTAATTATTGCTACCGCTGTGGAAATATGGCATCCATTTTGGAAGTTGACGATTGCAGGGAGCATACATTTATCCAGGTTCTGTGTCTTTCCCAAGTCTTGCCTTAGCTAATCTTCTCTCTGTAACATTCTCATAAAGTGTCAATTTGCTTTCTGTAACCTTGTGATTGCATAATTGCAGTTTGAGCCAGCTCCGAGGAGAGGGGAACCTGACGTTACCCGGAGAACACCTGATTATTTCTTGTAGAGCTGACGACGGTCAAATTAAGCTGCTGAGGGGCCAAATTCAAAGAGGCTTGAACTATACACAAGGTCGTTTTAGGGTCCCCTAGTTCTGGGAAGTTGGGTTAGTGATGATGCTTCTGTTTATTGTCTTCTGTAATTTCTTTTCAATATTCTGTTGGTCTTCTTCTTCGTCCTTTTTCTCTTTATTATTTTATTTTCCTTTGTATTTCCCCTTCCCCCGAATCCTTACCATTTGGTGGGAGACATCCATTCATAGACACTGTTTCTGTATAACAATATAAGAAAGGAGATGATTTCTCTTAGTTCCTTTTTCTCATATTGTCTCTTCTTTTCTGAATTGACTGCAACATTTTTGTGTTCTTCTTTTTTCACATTTTAGAAGGTAATGATAATACAACATGGACCTAGTAAATTAAAATTGTATGCATGCACTCTCTATACAATTGTAGGTTGACTTATTGCTAGATTGTTTGTTGGATCAACTATATAGTTGCCAGAGTAGTTTTTACCACAATGTAACCTCTTTAAATTAGTTCTCGATAGATTAATTAATTCCTTCCATTTCAAGTCAGGGCCAGCTAAAAATGACAATTTTTATTAAGATAATAAAATAAGTCCCAACAATACTATAAATTAATTATTTTTTGATTATAACATTTATGAGTACTATGTTATGTTGTTATTAAAGTATAATTCTATGTTGCTTATTGTTCTTGAAGTTGAAATTGAGATGCATTTCATTTGTAACTTTTGTGATTGCATCTAAAGTGAATACATGAATATAAATTTAATTCGTTATCAAGTATTAGTTGATATTGAATATATATAATTAGTTACAATGAATTGATAGATACATGTATTTATTTAATTAATCCTGTTTGAATCTATTTACTTTTAATAACATTAAAATATTATCTAATCACTGTCCCGAAAGCATGATACATTTTATCCGGACAATTTATAAATTATATAACTAATCTAAATTCATATTTTTTTAAATTAGGAAAACAATCTATAAATTATCAACAAATAATAATTTATTGATATACACTATTAAGATTTGACTAAATTAATTAAACCCACAGGTCGCAAGTTCATTAATTTATAAACATTTTATAAAATCAGTGTTGCTGGAAATTATTGTTGCTAATTTTGGAGAGTTAATAAATTTGTAAAAATCGATATCACCATTAAATCTGCTTATAAAGGAGGATATTAATTGTTGAGCAGATTCACAACTGGTTTAAGACAATCTTTGTAGGCAACCATATCTATTGGTTGAATTAAGATTCTCATCAAATTCAAGGATTAGTTAAATAATTAAAACTTGTTAATAATTAAAACATCAAGTTTTTGCCAAACTCATTTATTGAATGATTAGAAATAGTTTATACTACCATATAATAATCTAAGAGCAAGACATCCTTTTGTTTACACAACACAAGGCTACAGCCTACAAGCTATGGTTACATATACAGACAACATACTTTCTTTCCTAACTAATAAAAAAGGAAATAAATAAAGAAGCACGTAGTTGTAGACTTGTAGTTGTGAAGAAAAGGGCGTATTTGATTGGAGGTATTCCCACCAACCAGAATGGGAATTAATACTTGTATAGAGCATCATCACGATTCACGATCAAGAAAGTAGCATTCTGAATTAGAGCAGAGAGCAGTGGCATGTAGCTTTCAAGATCTGTTTGTATTTGGTTGCTTGTGATATTTGTTGTTTTACTCACTTTGGTTCATAAACCTCGTCACCTGCGCCTTCAACCCACATCCCAACCCGACACGTGTCCCCATGCGGCCCTTTTTGAGATTCGGTCTTGTCCCCTCGTCCCCTTTTCACTACCCAGATTGGCTATTGCCAGATTCTCTCTCTTGCTCTTCTTTTTTATGGTCTCTTGTAACATAACAGTATTCTTGGTGAGGAGAAATAGAAATGGTTTCGCTGAGTCCCGGTACACTTCAAAAACTCTTGCAAAATGTTGGTGATAAAGAATTCAAGATCGCCGGCGAACACCGTTCCGCTCTTCTCCAGGCAAGCTTGCGTTCAACAAACTTCAAATGTTTTTTCATTTTTCATTTCTTTTGTTACTTTCTGTCCTTCCAACAAATGAGAAATAAGAATGAGAGGAGATGCCTGCTCTAATATGAGTGTTTAAATACCTTAAACTTGAAGATTTATGTTTGTGTTCTCCACTGTTGTATTAATATATGTAATAGGCTTTCAGAATGCAGTATTATTTTTTTGGTGTATTCATCTTCTGAGCTTATGAGATATTAGATGGGAAAAAAACGTTCTTGTACTCATTATCCTGATTCTTATGTTGAATATGGCACTTATGTTGTGGGGGGAGGGAGAAATTTTTTCTCTGGCGATTTCACCCTGAAATGTCTGTTGTTTCCTCTTATGTGAATGAGTTTGTGAGAAATAAATTGCATTTGTACTTATGTAGGTTATCAGTATCGTTCCCTCTTTAGAAGATGATCCATGGAAGAGCAGGGGCTACTATTTGAGGGTTTCAGATTCACTGCATTCGGCCTATGTATCAGTATCCGAAGAGGATGTGGAGTTGATCTTGAGTGACATGGTTCAGCTAGGGCAGTTCATCTACGTAACTAGGCTCGACTCCAGCTCCCCTGTTCCGGTGCTACGTGGCATCAAGCCAATCCCCAAGAGGCGCCCTTGTGTGGGAGATCCTAAGGATTTGATTTCCAGTGATTTCCTGAATGCGAAGAAAGCGGAAACAAAGGGAAAACCAAAAGCAAAAGTCAAGAAAGTGCTTGGAAATGGAAATGAAGAGGGAAATCTCAGAAGGCTTTCTTTTGGAACTGGTAAGGTTGGGGGAGGTATGGAGAGTAGAAGAATGAGCTTGGATTCAGCGCGCAGAGGATGGGATTCGGGTCCTCAGAGTAGAAATGGTGTAAAAGGTGTATCAAAGTCTAAAGTAAAAGACAGTTCTTCATCTTCAGATTCTGTAAGTTTGCTTTTCTTTATAGTATTGCACATTTTTATGGCTTTCCGAGTGCAGTGGCCGTAATGTAATCCTTGATTTAATTAGTGAATCATACTCAGTTTTAAGGTTAAACAAGGTTTGAAGTTAGTAAGGCGATTGCTAAACTGTTTCCCTCAATGATGCATATACATTCTATTGATTTTTTGTGTGGAATGCAGGTTGTTGCGAAGAAGGCAGTCCCTGAGGAGTTACCAAAAAAGTCAAGCTTTTCGCCACTTAAAAGCAAGAATATCATTGTCTCACCTAATCTTCCAAACAAGCCAGTGAAGCCTATGAAATCATCAAATGATACTACTTTTCCTGGTGATCTCAATAAGGTGGTTCTCAGTTCCAAAAAAAGGCCCGAACTAAGAATCTTGTGGGATGAACTTCCTTCTACCATATGTGACCTCGGAAAGGTACATTTCACCACAAGCAACAGACACACACTAACAGGCTCAGTATCCCTCGTTTAGGCTAATTTCAGTTTCAAATTGCTTGTGACGCTTTTAGGAAGTTAAAAGCTACAGGAAGTTCGCATTCAACTCTGCAGTCCGTGCATTAGAAGAAGCATCTTTGTCTGATTGTGTCATTCGGTGCATGAGGTGCATAGCTCTCTATCTTGCATAATGTAAACGCTCGGTGTTTTTCTAGTTTGCTGACATTTCTTCACATTTTTTTATAGCATGTTTGCAGAACTATGTGACTTATCGGAGAAAGATACTTCTGGTCCATTGGTAGAGCAATTTTTGAGCATCCACGAGAGCATCAAAAAGGCCTCTGAGGTTATTAATACCCTTATAAATATCAGGTCTTGTGATGTCAATGATATTACTGATTGTAGTTCTCAAGGGTCCGAACCAGGGATTTGCTTCACCCCCGTGAGTAAGAATGCTTCATTATGGGTTCAAGCTGCGGTCGAGACTGATCTGTCCAAATTCTCTTTATATAGAAAAGGAGGAGAAAAGAGCATCACAAATGGTGAAAAATATCATGTTGTCATAGAAAACAAGCAAGATAAAACTGAAACGGAGAACTGTTCTACCAAAGTCAATCAAAGCTCAAGTTTGAAAGTTAAAAATGGGACTTCTCGTACGTCTCATTCAAAAAAGCCCGTTCCCACCACCAAAGGAACAGATGCTGAACAGGAAGCAAAGCCAACAAAATCAGGATTGATACATGTGGCTATGCTATCGGAAAAGTTGCTCTCGAGTTCACGTTCCTGGTTCTTGGATTATTTGGAAGTTTCCCTAAATCGTGGTTTTGGATTGAGAAGAAATGGAAGTTCTCAAATGGCAGCTCTTCTTGGGCAACTTAAACGAGTAAACCAGTGGTTGGATGGTGCATTTAAAGGAGACAAAGATGGTGAGAGGATAGAGAAGTTGAGAAAAGAGTTGTATCGGTTTCTACTTGACAATGTTGATTCTGCAGTCCCTAACCAGCAGTTCAATACTTAATATACAGCATGATTGAGCTTAGTTTAGATCTGCTGTTTGTCCAGGTTTTACTTTCTTGACATCGTTAATTACGTTAGAATATTCTAATTGTTACATATCTTAACTTAGCATGAGATTAGGCATATTGATACTCTTTCAGTGAAGAATTTTATAGATTGTTATTCTTGCTACCAGCAAGAGAAACAAGCTAAAGTTTATCTTCTTATGAAGTTTTAAATCTCTCTCTCCGTGTTATTATTCCATAGTTGCATTACACTGTTTCAGTTATTGGAAAGGTAATGTTGTAATTTATAGTTTTGTTTGTGTATATTACTCTTGAGTCTTGACTCTACATGAAAGTTTGCCACACCTGAAAGTGGCAACAAAGTCAGTGTTTGTTCTGCACGAAGGACTCTAAGAAGAATAAACAGTGTAGAGAAATGGTTCTAGAAATTCTGAGTAAGTAAATATGTAGAAACCGAGTCCTCTTTTCTGGATGTTGTCGTTTTTTTTGATATATTCTCAGCAGCAGAAACTGCATGGTTAGAACCCCTGGCCAAAGCTTTCATCCCCTTGCATGACTTCATATGTGAATGCATTTTCTCTGGTATGAATGTCTTCCCACATTGCCTGCAACCAAAACAGCTTTACTATTCAGCATAATCCTATAAGATCATGCATGCATTGCAGATAAACTTTTGTAGTTGTAAATGACATACGAGCATTTAGGTCCGTAGAGTGGTTTGTATTTGTAAGCAGCAGGAGTCACTCTGTTTGCAGAGTCCCTCACCTCGTCTGCTGAGTCGTTCGAGCACGTCTTCAAGAAAGGTTTATAGACAACTGAGTCATTAGTATCTACACCACCACCACAGCTGATAAAATTCCTGAACATAGCACTGGATTGGCTCTTTCTGTGATGGGTTTTATTATTAGACGTGTCAGCTGTTTTGCTTTCACTAATGCTAGTCTTGGCATTGATTATGACCATCTCGAGTTTGTTGGTCTTCCTCTTCTTCTCATTCAACGACGCCTCTTCTTGGTTTGTTATGTCTGAACTCTTTTCTACCGAATCATCTGTTAATGTGGACGTTTCCGATCCAAAACTAGAAGATTCTTGGGCAGATGATGCTGTTTTTGGTGAATGCATAGCATTCTCTACGTCTTCGGAAGATGCTCTTTGATCATCATCTTCAGTTGATTCTTGTGTAGCTTTTTGCTCTTTTTTACTAGGAATCCTTGAGAAATCTATCATAATAGCCATAGCAATTAGAATAAGCAAAAGTCTAGAGGTGAAGTATTTTACATTATTACAAACAAGTTTTGGTCATACCTATGTTGTGTTTGGTGGAGGAAATCTGAGAACCTTTGAGGACAAATTCATTGTCAGAGATTGGAGTGACAAGTTCATCATCTAGTATGTCTTGCCATACATATCCTGTCTTATATTTCCTGCAATGCCATGCAATCACCACCACACACACACTGACTTCATTACTTGCTTCAACTAAGGAGGACTTCAAACCTAATTCACTAAATATTGACACATATTAAGACATACATACCTCTTGTAAGACCAAGAAAAGGACTCTGGCATGTCTTTTCCTCGCAATTCTCTCAACCATCTCTTGATATCTACTTATCAAAGTTATAAATTTGTAAATTTCTACTGCATCTATATATTTAAAGAGAAACAAATAATTACATATATATATACCTCTCAGTCTAACACCATTTTTGGAGAGATGGTGAATTCTAATAAGATGAGGATCTTCGTTAAGACCATTTCGACTTAAGAAGTATAGTATGTGAAGTCGTCTCACTTCACTACCACAATTTTGATTTTGAGTCTCCTCCTGCATTCTTGATCTCCTGTCAAATTATAAGCAAACAATATATATATTTCAATACTGATTTTCTGGGAAAATATATACAGATTAAATGATAATTTAGTAAGCAAACCTAGAAATTAAAATATGTATATATGTAATATTGTTGGCGCAGTTAATAAACATTTCTATCTTTAATTATTAGTATCGTGTATTTAAAAATAATGGTATATATATTTAATCAATTCTATGATATGATCTTCAATAGTAGCTAAGAAATTAAGATAAAATACGTCACGATATAACTAAAAAGGGAAGGAAGTAAATATTATAATGTCAAAGGATCGGAAAAAGGAATGTAACAATTAACTTTTCATATATATTAAGTAATTTTGTTTTCTAATTTAGGTAAAAACTTACGATTTGTTGAACTGGAAGCAAAATACTCCATAAAACATTGATATGAAAAAGAACGATAAAATCACGCAAAAAGTTTCATTTTGTTTATTTATTTCATAAAGATTTTAACAGCAAATATATAGTTATAAAAACTAATGAGTTGGAGAAGAAGAAGATATTGAAAATTGAAATAGAATATCACAATTCACATACATACCTTTTAAGTATTCGACCGTTCTGAAAATTTGTATGTTCCATCTTCTTCTTCGCACAAATCTCCAAACTAATACCCAGAATTAATTAACTGAGGAAACTGAGATTTCCACCTTTTACCTGAATTTTATTTAATTAAATATTAATACGATCAATTTTCTAATATTGTACTATCTCTATCTTAATAAACTTGACATTTTTTATTATTTTAATACATTCAAATGAATATAAATTGTGTCATGTTTATTGTGATGGAGCAATTATATAAGAGTAAATTTACAGCTTCTGATTTGAAGCCATCGAAAAGCCAAAAACATTATTTTCAGGTCCAAACCAAAACATTTAATCATTTATTAAAAAATGAAAGAAAGAAACAACGTTAATACGAAACAGCTGAAACAAACGACTTACATTTCATGGCCGTCTGTCTTTCTCTTTCCTAAACTAAAAGTCTGGCCTCTTCTTCATAACTTTATGAACAATTATAATCTACACAGAACAAATATAAGCAAAAATATTTTAAAAAGAAGAAAGAATTGAATATATTTATGAAAGCTGGAAAGAGAAAGTGGTCATTATATTGTTTGAGATAGCTTGAACGTTGAGATGATGTCGAAATTCTTCATATAGAAAAGGCCAGAAACGTGCGTGCCGTTTCAGCTGTGGAAAAAAAAATATATGTACATATGCATAATTTACACACACAACACGTACGTAGTGGTGAATGATAGATACAAAATACCTGTCTTACATTCATATTATATATTATAGAGAGAAAGAGAGAGCCAACAAATCCATATGTTGTTAATTAATTAGGAATATTGTGCAAGTAATATGGTCTGTTGGAGGAGGTCAACTAGATTGGTTCAAGTGTAAATATCTAATTAATTATATCTGTACTATAACTATATACATTTCATTTATTAAGTTTGTACATAGAATGAGTAGCTACTAATATATTAAACCCCTTTAATTTATCCGGTCAACTACTTGTGGCATTTGTGTTATATAGTCTATATCACCAGGTTAGGGGTGAGAATTTGAGACCGGGAGTTGGGACTTTTCCGGCATATTCGAAACCCCGAGTCTTCAATTTTTCGAAATCGAAACCCGAGTTGGGATTAAGAAATTGAAAATTTTCAAGACTAGGGAGTCCCGAATCCCGATTGTAACTCCTGATTATCCGAAATTAATTTTCAAATTTGGGAAATTTGGTCCCGTTTGAGACTTCGGGACCATTCGGAACATTTTTTTCGGGATCAGAACTTAAATTTTCCAATTTCGAAACTCGAGAATCCCAAAATTTCGATTGAAACCGAAATAAAAAATTTAATATTTTTCGGAATCAGGACTTCTGGATTGAGATCGAAACTTCCGGTCCCGTCCCGATTCTCATCCCTAACCAAACCAAGTACTAAATTGGGTTTTCAAGCAATTTTAATTAGTTGCAAAAGCTATATCAACCATATATTCATATATATGTTTTGAGCCATGTAATATAGAATCTTTACTTGAGAAATGATAAAAAAAAAAAATTCAATCATCCATTTTAATAAATTAATGATTATGATCTTCTTTATAAATTAACTTTCATTTTAAAACATTTAAATTCAATTCAACTAATCTCAATAATTGATTTTAGATTGATGAAGGAAGATTCTTTCTCATTTTTTTTCCACGTATGAATATAACTATATATACTGTGATTTTTATTTATTTTTTTAATATTGTGAGTCTAAATAGGGATGTTACAAGTATATATTAGCATGATATTATAATTGTGATTTGTGAACATAGCATCTACCATAGCCATAATTTTGGATATATGCAAATGGTTGGATTGGTTGGAAAATTAGGTTTAATATATGAGTGAGAAGGGATGATAATAACAATGTAACATCTGCAGCAAAAAAGAAGTGATGACTGGATTGGTGATCGGCCATTACTACTTACTACTACACCAGATATGCATATCCATTAATATATTAATTTAGTATGTATGTAATTATATTAATTGTTGTTAAATAACTATCTTAAGACAAGGGGTTGTTTTATTAGGTTCATGTTTGGTTGTGATTGTTATGTTTCTTGGCTGGTTAGTTGGCCATTATTGTCCCAAATTAAAATCCATTTTTTAAACAATTATTTTTTTTTCTCTCTCATCATCGCTATTATATATAATTAACACGCGAATCTCACTTTCTGAATGGTTACTAATTAGAATATTGTAGAAGAAAAAAATAATTAATTCATGATTTCTAAATTTTCTTGAGTGAATATACGTACGAAGTGATGATAACTGTTCAAATAATTAAGCGTCATTAATAAATTATTTAGTAGGTTAATTTCAGTAATCTTCCAAGTTTTCTTTTGATTTGCACGTACTCCTTTGCATTTGTTGCGCAAAACTAAATTTAATTTAATTTAATTAAGGAATAATTAAACCTAAGAATTTAGGGGAGTCAAAATTCTAGTGCAAACTTTAAAATGACGCAATGTAGAATGGCGTCCAATCTCATTTTCTCTCTTTCATAACCTAATTTTATTTTAATTAATACTTATGAAAAATAAAAAATGCTATAATTAACATTTATTTGAAAAATTAAAATCTAAAAACATCACGTACCTTAATTTTAAATTTATCAATTTTAAAAATGAATTGAAAACAATATTTAATATTTGAAAATAATTATATACCATATTAAGCTGGGATGAATATGTAGTACTAAATACAAAAATTATAAAACATATAAAATTAAAATTTAATATATATATTAAAACTTGATAGCGGAACATGTGTGCAAGACACAAAAATAGAACATCAAATCTGATTTAAATGTAGTAAAATTATTTTAGCCGTAATTGTATTTCATCCATTTTGTTGTGATGTGTTGCATTTATCGACAAATTGGGTTATTAATGTGAAACACGTCAAATTAAAGCATGGTTTCATTTGCTTGATGGTTACAATCTAAAATACTTAAAAGAACAGTATGAAACTTGTGTGTATTTCCTAAATACATGCACCTTTGAAACAAATTACAAAGACTTGCCCAAAAACAAAAGCACTTTTTTGTGCAGCTTCAATTCGAAATTCAAATAGTGCTCCATATGTTGAAAATAAATACCAAATCAAGATGACTTCATCCTAATCCATATATATAGTCATTCCCAATTCGAATTTAGAGAAAGATATCACGTCATCTGCACAAAATCACAAATATATTTTATTTCATATTGTTGGTCATGCATTAGTTACAGTTACCACAGCCTATAGGTAGAACAACTCCAGATAAAATAAGAAAAGAAATAAAGAATGGCAGTAACAATTAATTCCTATAGATACATCATACATGGACTGTTCGAATTCAGCTAAAAAATGATGATACCAACCGAGTTAATTTGCAGGGATTTACATCATTGCCTAAACAAACAAGCACCTATGATTATGAATGAATAAAAATTGAAGCTTCATTGTTCCAACGATATCTGACAAAGTGTATAAATCAATACTAATAATATAAAGGTAAAATTGATAAACTGAAGCCGCAATAAGAAGAGTTGCTGTCATACAATCCAGCTCCACACTATTTACCACCCCTTCCTATAAGAACTTCTGCTACATGGCGCCTATGAATGGTCGGTCTTCTGCTACAACAAACTACAACACTATACAACGAGGAATGGGGAGCGATGCTGCTTCTTGATTGCGTGCACCCGGTTTAATGAGTTTCTCATGTCGGGCTATATCGCAAATGTTTCTCATAAAAGTCTATCAGCTGCAAGATGATTGGAGGAAGAAAAATAGAAAGCAGTTATGCCATTTTAGATTAGAGATATTAATACGCATACTGTCAAGTTTCATGGTTTCTGAAAGAAAAGATACAGTAAGAAAAAGAATGAAAAACTTACCAAAAGTGGGTGGTTAGCTTTCAAAAATTTGTTATCCACAATAACTTTGGTCCCATCAGACCTGCAGTCAAAATGAAATTCATGTCATTGTAGCAATTGAAAGATTTACTAAATTTGCTGCAGTTAACTACTGAAAAAGGTATACCCGGCCTCTTTCCCACTAAACATGATACACTTTCTTTTTTGGGCACAATCCAAAAATAGCAAAAGTTGTCACTTTTAAAAAGGTGTGGATCCTACCATGTTTATAACTTTTACACTACTTCATACACTCTCCTAAATAACCGTGTTGGAGAAAAGAGTGTCATGCTTATTAGGATGGAGGGAGTACAAAATGTAATCTAAAACACAGCAGAAGCTTTACGCACCTCCCCTATTATCATCATTTAGACCATATTTTGTGTTATTGAAAGGGTTTAGAATAATCTCGAAAGGAAAAGCACCAATAGCAATCAAAATATGCAATATGCATGAACTACATGTCCATGTAACCAAAATACAAGCCAACTGATCATTGTGTGCCTCAGTCAGAAATTGTTTTAGATGACAACTCAGATTTTATTTTCAGGATATTGGTAATTAAGAACGAAGGGATGGGGAGCATATGAGCCTAACACAATACAAATTACAATTGTACACAATGAAAACTCAACTGGTCAAACATAAACATTTCAATTTTCTAATTTGAAATTAAACCTATTCCGAAGAAAAGTTTACGTGCCTTGCAATATTTTCTCAAAACTCCAATTGCCAAAATTTGCACATCATCAAATAAAATTAATGAGATCTGTGTTTTTCTATAATTGAAAATTGGATATTGACGTTACACTAGTCTAGGCATATGAAAAATAGTAACCAGCAATGTGCAGTCAGTCATATACCAAGCATGCTACTGAGAGACCATAACAGCAACTAGAATAGACTTGTATAGATTAGTGGGTGATAACAAATAACAAAATGAAGAACTGATGCATCTAGACTTTCTTATATAATATTCTTATGCAACAAAACAGAAAAAGGCCTGATGGATGTAAAGATTTGTTATATGAAATGAAGCGTATGGCCTATCTGGCTTATTTTCTTAATGTCCAAACTCACTAAATATGTTCTCTTTTTTCAAGATACTGTGTGTACCATTAATAAAAAGGAGAATAGGGACAACAATTTTTGGGTTTATGTATCTCATCAAGACAAGCAACCTTAAGGGGGAGTTTACTAAATAAGAAAAGATTGATTAGAATGATCTCTTTTCTTGGGATTACTTTAATTCCATCCTTATAGATGGGATACTTATCAAGCAATTATTCCTTTATTGGAGCATTAATGACGGGCTTTAAAATATCTTATGAATCGAATCTCAATTAGTAAACACTAGATTAGCTTTATATTATCCCGACTTATCCCACTTAGTAAACGCCCTCTAAGAGGATTACTGAGCAGATTATGCTAACATCAAGCTTAGAAATCCACAAGTATGCTGAACAACCTAATTTAATGTTTTCCGGTGTTTGCACGAACAACAATACAGACGAAGTGAGAATGAAAACAAATTCTTTAAAACAGTAACCACGTGATAACTTTTTAAGAGTTAAAGGGAGGGTAGTGGGATAGCATGTGAAGTGATAAATTTTACGCAGAAGAATGTAAAAGTGGTGCCGAGAATTAGGGAGGGGGCAGAGAATCAACCCCACTTCAAGATTTTATCCTTGCATGGAATTGCAAGATCATCTGCAGTTCATGATTTTATCTGCTAATATTCAAAGTTCATGATTTTATATTTTTATTCAGTCGATGCTCTTTCTAATTATATTATTTCTAGAATATAACAGATTGAATAGAACAAAAAAAATCATATAATTCTTCAGAAAAAAAATGAACTAAGCAATCGGCATTGGATTACAAACCTCATAGCCTCAAAGGCCACCAGGACTTCCTGGACATTGTTAGATATGGAAGCCTTATAACCTACGGGCTTGACAATTTCAATGATGGTGCACACGCTTTTGGAATCCTCAAATTTACTCTTGCAGCTCAAATTGTTTCCAAGAAATTCTGGGTGTTGAGTACTTATTGGTAAAATTGAAGGACATGCTGAGACTCCATTCAATGCATCATCCACGGAGCCAGATACCGGATCTTTCTTGAACCTCTTGACAAAACCAGATTTCCTCTTTTTAGCTCCAGTACAACGACCTAAATGGATCGAATCGGCTCCATCTATCTTCCTCAATCCATTGGCCAAGGTATCTCCTCCTGATAGCTGGATCTCTTGGGATGTTTTAGCAACTCTGGCAGCATCATCTGAACAGACAACAATCGCTCCTTTCAGTTCACACAGTTTTAAATCCAACTCATTTTGCTCCTTTTGTCCTTCTCTGGTAACAGAACCCATTCTCGCACCATTCTCATAAACTTTCTTGGAGGTTTCAACACTCCTTGTGCCATTGACATTACTCTCGCCATTCTCATTCACCAAACTCAATTCATTTAGTCTGGGATAGGACACGGACCCCTCTGTAATCTTGATCATATGAGAGGGCACATTATAAGTGGCATCTGCAGGAGACGACAGCTGCTGCTGATGTTGATGTAGATGCAGATGCAGTTTTTTCTTGGTTTGAACGTGAGTTATACCAGACTTGCGCTTTCTCTTCCGTGTCGACCTACCTTTTGCAGTCTTCAGACTACAGATCCAACAGATATCACAAGGGTTCAAAACCAAAAGGAAGGAAGGAAAAAGGAATCAGGACTCAGGACTCACAAACTGCTCAATCTTCATTCTATCAAGTATACTAGAACTAAAAGGATAAACATACTGAAGAATGGAGCAGAAATTCGAAGGAAAAATAGTACAAACTAAAACAACAACAAAAACAAAAAAGAGAGAGAGAGAGAGAACCTTTCTTCAAATCCATCAATAATATCCGAACATTGCAACAAATTCTCCACCGGCTCCCAAGTATTCGCCGCCTCCGACCAGCCTCGCCTTTAAGAAGAACACCCGAATTAATCAACAAGAAAGCAGCAGCGTATATCAAATAGAACGTCGTTTCAAATGATAAACCACTCACCATTTAATTAGATACTGCACCTGGCCCTGTAATTTTGCCGCATTTCCATTAATCCCCAAAAGCCACAAATTAAGCTATAGTTAATCGCCGAAACACAGAAATCTACTTGAAAGTGAATTCAAAATCAACAAAAATCCACCTTGCGAACGCGCTTTCTGCGTACGGCTTCAATCTCGTAGTATCCATCAGCAAGCTTCGTCCGCTCTCCTCCAGCCTCGTCCGGCTCTTCAATTTGGGTGCTTTCGTCTTGCTCCTGCTCGTAGTCTCTATCAGCTTCGGAATCGTCTTCGTCCCCTTCGTCATCTTCAACAGCGTCCTCCGCATCATCGCGTTTGTCGCAGTCCTCTGAGCTCTTTCGGGGCTCCTCCTCATACCCGGCGTCATCGAGGGAGGCGGCGGTGGGGAGGTCGGAAGGCGGAGGAGGAGATGGTTGAAGAAGGGGGTCAGAGTTGGTATTTCTCTTTTTCCCTCCTTTCATTTTTCTCTCACTACAAAGTGACATTCTCTCTCTAGAGTCCACCACGCTGGCTTTTTTCAATTCTTGAAGCCTATTTTCGAGATTTCACTCCTTCATTACTTAAAATCTACTTCACTTTATCCCAATGTGAGTGAAACAAGTTAACAGATAATCATCCAATTTATCTCCTTTCATGAAATTATTATATAGTTTCATCCCACACCAATATTAGAAAAGTAGATGAATTAATCACGTGAGTGCAGTTTGAATTTTATTTAATTTATTATTTTTAATTAAATTATACATGATGATTATAGATGGATACAAGCCCCATTGAGGCTTGCATGCAAGCTTCAACATCTTTAGATAAGGAGATACTTTCCACAATCATCTCTATATCATATAGTAACAGTCTGTAATATTAACTTCAAAGAGAACCAATAGCGATGACCAAGTTGATATGTAATATTAACCTCAAAGAGAACCAATAGCGATGACCAAGTTGATACGGAGAAAAATCATCTATTTATTTTATAGTAACAACCCGGTGAAGTTACATAGCATGAATGATGAAACATACAAGTAGTGTAGGTAGTGCATATAGAGATATTAATCTAGTCAAGCTGAATGGCAGTCTCTACTGTGCTACCAAAGGATTGAATGCGTTCCTCCAATTGAGGAGGCAAATAATCAGTGTTCCTGAGGATCATAACTCTGAGCCTAAGAATGAAAGCGCTCGACTCCATCACTTGGAAGATGCAAGCATCGCCGCATTTTAGATCATTATCGCGCACAAAGTTTCGCCATCCGGAGCACCCAAACCTCGGCTTCCTTGCTTCTGCAATGTACGTCGTATTCCATTCTTCACAACCAATCTTGAGAACCACTGGCACATTAACATGGGGAAGAAGGGCAACTGCATGTCTTGGCAAATGCTGTTTCCACCAAATAAATCAACATTAAGCAATTTATGTTAATCCCATCATGTAACAGATCATTAATCAGTCAGTGTAGGGGAATTACAAAGAATACACGTACGGCTTGTAACTGGATGATGCATTCATTATAATACATGAACTTATGCATGTCTGTATATTAGGGAAGACAAATTTAATACTCCATTATATATTTAAAAGGGAAAAAGAGTGTAATTAGTACCAGAATATGGGGACGATTGACATGTGATTTGCTTAATATAATATCAAAAAAAGGCCTATCCCCTGAGAGAGTGCAAAGATCATCATCTTCTTCTTCAGCTGCTGCACAGCTTGTGCTAATTCCTTTCTTCATTTCACAAACATGTACAGAATTCTAAATTTTATATACTACGGATTAATAAAAATAATTAAGAAGAAATACAAGAACAAGATCAAGAAGAAGAATAAGAGTAGGTCCATTATATATTGTCTTAAAACTTTTTCAGTCTCCTTAAATTTCTTTCAATATTTTGGTGAGCTTGGAAGCCAAGAATGGTCAAAATACTGAAATAGACGGACCCATAAAATCCTAGATCTGTACTACTACTTGTTAAACTCGTTACACCTACCGAAAATCTCAAGTACAAATTTGATATAAAGAAGTAAATTAATTAGTTTTGATGCATGCAGTTTAGTATTTTGTTGATATTAAGTACCTCCTCCTCCTTCTGGGCAGTGGGGGAAGCATCTTGTTCTGAAGGATCAGACATCATCTTCATCTTCTTCTTCTTCCTCTCTACCCTCAAAACAAAATAGATTGATCTGTGTTTGTTTCAGTTAAAAGTTAAAACTAGCTGGACTATTTGTTAATCTTAATTTCCAGTGGTCTTTAATAAATGCAAGCAAAGAGTACGACCAAATTAAGTAGGCTGTAGGCTGTGTAATTCATTATCACTTTTTCTTGGAAATGAAAGAATGTGGAGTGTGAGATTTTTCTAAAATTAATTAAATCTTTATTTAGTGATAGTAATGTTTTGGACTTCTTTTTTTTTTTAAGAATAACCACTTATCATTAAATCGACTTGCGCATATTATGTAATAAGTTTTTTTTAATTTGATTGAAAATTGCAATGTATCAATATTACATACCATGACCATATTTCATCAAAGTAGTCTTGAAGCTACAAATACTTAATCTATATAATTCTTGGATTAAAATAACCATTCAAAATTTTTAAGAGATCTTTATGATAAATGTTAGAAGGGCTTCCACTTTTGGAGCTTACGGTTTTATTTTTATAATTTTTCAGAACTTTTTTCGTGGAATCCATGAAGTATTGGAAGTTTTGAAAATTGTTCCACAATAAGAATATCTCGTATTTAATTTTAATTTTAAAATTTAATTGAAATATTATTTAAATTAAATTAAAATTCACATTAACTAAAAAAATAAATTTATTAAAATTTAAAAAGCTAAATTAATTAAAAAATACATTAATATTATAATTACATTAATTAAAAAACTAAACTATTTTATCCTATTAATTAAAATTCACCAGAGATTGGATTATCAAAGCTAAAATATTTAACATAATTTTTTTCAACATATGCAAGAAATTCATCATCCATTGTTTTAAAATTATGAAGATAGAAATTTGAAAAAATTGAAGATAGATAAATGGAAGTTTGAAAAATTTGAAGATAGATAAATGGAAGATTGAAAAAATTGAAAAGATATATCAAAATTTGAAATTAAAATGCGGTATTTATAGTTGAAAATTAGAATGAATAAAATTAAAAAAATAAATGTACAAAATAAAAAGAAAAAAGAAAAAATGGGGTGGGACCATGGGAGCCCGCGGGAAAGTGAGAACCCCTCCATAGAGCAGGCTCGCGCGGGGGCTAACATGCTTGAGCCTGGTTTCGCCTGCGCGAGCCCCACGCCCCACATTGCAAGTCTCCCTCCCGGACTCAGATTCCCAAGCAGCGAGCCCCTGCCTGGAAGCCCGTGCTGCTGGTGCTCTTATATATATGTGAAAAAATAGCTCAGAGGGGACCAAATTGAATCGATACTTATCACGAGACGGTGAACATGATCAAGCATCCAAATGCATCATCTACAACAACACCACACTAACTTCAAATTAAAACACAAATCTACAAATTGATCAAGATTTTAAAAGTTGAGCTGAAATCAGATGATCATCAGTCACCAGAAGATATTTGCCATTCAGAGTACAGATAGTTGAGCTCAAACACAGCCGAATTTAGTCAATCTCTATCGGTTTCTCTTTTGTTGTACCTTGTGATTCAATATCTGCCAGCAGTTCAGGTGGCAAAGCAGCGGAGTTCCTAAGGATCACAACTCTCAGCATAACCATCTCATCACTCGACTCCAATACTTCAAAGATGCAAGCATCTTCACATTTCAGATTGTTATCAGCAACGAAGGTTCTCCAAGTGGAGGGCTCAAACCTCGGTCTCTTCATGTTACCAATGTACATCATATGCCACTCCTTGCCACCGTGTATGAGAACTGTACGCACCCTACTATAAGGAAGAATGTGAATCGCGTGTGCTGGAATAGTCTGTTGACAGCAGCAATAATTAAGGAATTCTGTGAATCCGATTATGTAGCAAATGCCAATGACAGGTTGAAAAGCGCTTACACAATATGAGACAGATGCATCCTAGAATGATTTAAGTAAACTAAACAAAACCAAATCGCCAATACTAATATGGTTAGTGAAGTTTAATCTCTTTTGTATCAAATGTTTATACAGATAATGGTTACTGTAAGATTTAATTTTGTAACAGCAACGAAGTTTTTCACCATGCAAGCCAAAAAAGCATGCAGGGAGGAGTACACAAATCCCATTACACAAATCTCCCCAAAAGAGAAACCGATTTATATCAATGGTAAACCAAAATAGACTCTAAGAGCATATGATTGATACTGTGAAGTCTGAATCATAGTCCAGATGCACTGTGCACACAAAATATGATCGACTATATTGGTCAGAACATATTGCAGTTAGTTTAGGGACAATACGACCAATCCAAAGCTTGTTATTACATGCATGATGTATCTCAAATTGTTATATAAACATGTATCGAGAGGGCATGGATTTCTATGCCACTGGCCAACAATATAATATCATGGAAAAGGATTTAAGTACCGTATTATAGGGGGAACTGACATGTGATTTTGTTAGAATAATATCAAAAAAGGGCTTATCCCCTGAGAGATAGCAAAGTCCATCATCTTCTACTTCAGCTGCTGCAGAACTTGCCATATTTCCAGCACTAGGAATCTCTTCATTCACTTTGATAACCTGAACAAAGTTCCAAAACTCAATATTTGTATCCATAGACTGCAAGATTTCAACTCCTACCATAAATACAGTCAAGTGTAACGTATATAATGTGTGACATATACAATGAATCACCCGGGGTCGGCTGATACCATTCTATAACAGTGTAATGTCCCGGGCCCACAGAGTGGGAGCTTGTTACGCTACGGTTAACTAACAACTACTTGGTGTTTGTGCTCACTTTACCAAAATAGTTAAACATGTTGTTACAAAATCCATTAAGCTCATATTTATACTATATAAACATCCCTTATTCAATGTGAAATGTCGCAAGAAGTTTGATTTTACTTTTAAAGGGAGCCTCTTAGCCATTGAGACCACAAAAAGATGGAGTACTATTAGCTCAAGATCAGATCCCATTTTTTAACATCATGCCACCTTTGCTTCCCACCTTTTTGGTTTAAAGATTGGAAGATCAGTGTTTAAAGACTTAATAATACTTGTAAGTTCATCACAGTCTAAATTTGACTTTGCAATACAAACAAGGCCATTATTTCCCCCCTCTTTCTAGAAGAATCGGAACTTAACCTCATATGGTATATGTTAATGATCCAAGACCAGTTGAGTTCCCACATCATAAGCGCCGTGTAACCCATGCTCATAGTCAAATCTTCACCCAAATTGATTGGGGAAAGAGAGGAACAAAACAAAAACAAAAAAAGCTACAGCCTTTAAAACTCTTCTCGTCACAATTTAAACGGGTTATCTGTTAAGAGCACCACATTATGACATACAATCTTGGATCTAGCTCTCCTTATATCCTTACAGACCTAAATTCTGAATCATAATCCTCACAACAACAGTAATCATGATAACGACGGTAATGATGATAGTTTTTAATATTAACATGCAGTATTAATATTATGGTGATTTGTTTTACCTTCTCCTTCCCATCAAAGGGGCGACGATTTCGTCGGGAAGAACCCGCCATCTTCTGTTGTTATTCTCTCTCACTAGAAACCAAGAGAATTCAAGGCTTCAAGTTCAAGCTGCCATGTACGTGGACTGTACCGACTGCTTATTGGATTTTGGAAACTTCTTTTTTTTTATTAAATACGGAGATATGAGGGCCCACCCAAGCCCACTTCAATGCAAATATCTCAAATCAACTTCTTAAATTCTATGTTACATAACTCCATTAAAAAAAATACAATGGTCAAGTGCTTATAGACTCATTCTTGTACTCCTTTCTTCCCCCTTCTCGTTTATTTGAACACATTTTAATTTTTAAAAATTCACAGTTTTAATTGAAATGTATAAATAAAACAATGAGAGTCCTTAAGTCTCACAAAAATAAATAACAAAAATGGAAATAAAAAATATTGAAACTAAAATTGGTGGTTCTACTTCTTGTTTTTTTTAGAATGAGTCGATTTTAATGAGTGAAAGGAGTGCATTCTTCTTTTGTTATATTGACAAGAGTTCACCCGTTCAATTCGCTCTAACGATATATTCGTACGTGATTTTGAAATTAAGAATTTCTTTCCGATAATTTTTTAGTATTTTATAATTATATTTGTACCATTTGTGATGTTTTTCTAAAATTTTAATATGTACTATTATGCATAATGCTATCCTAATAATATTGTGATACTTTTATTCTAGAGTATTGTAGCTTATGATATTTGAAGAAATGTACGTGAAAAGATAATTCAAACTCCTCTTACACTCAAATAATTCATTGTGTTCCAAATTAAGAAAGTATAATTTTTTTTTGGCAAAATTAAGAAAGTATAATTGTTCCACTGTTTTTAGCATACTTTGACCAATAAAATTTCACAATTTTGTTCTAAATTGGTTAAAAATAATAAGATGTATTGAATATTATTCTCCCTGTCTCGCATCAATTCTTCCGTTTAAAATTTGTGTCTAGAATGTCTATTAATTGAACTCGTCTAATCATATAATTATATTTACTAATTTGTCTACTCATAATTTATCTACATTCTCTAACTTATTTATATAAGAGTTAATTATGGAGAATAATTATACAAGATTGTGAAAGATAAATACTAACCACCAACATAATAATATATAAAATTTTTAGCCATTTTTTTATTTTAGGGACAAGAATATCCTTGTAAATACTTCACTGTCGTATTCCCACATTATAGGTATGAATGGTATAATTTTAATGATTTATACCATTCATACGTGATTTGTATGAATAATACTATACATTTATGAAGAGTACAAACCATACTTCGCAAACGTGATTCATACTCAAAATGCTAAAAAACAAAAAATTCGTCGGTTAAAGAAATCTCACCACTACCAATACCATCATTAAAATTTATTTCACAACCAAATCAAAATCACACCACTAACAACAACAAATTATTAAAATCAAACTACACCAACTAAAAAAATTCAATCTTATAATATTTAGATATTGTGTATGAATGATATGATTTTAGTGATTCATACAATTCATACGTGAATTGAATAAATATTACTACATATGTATGAAGAGTATGAATCATACCTAACAAGCGAGATTCATACTTAAAAGTTTTTAAAAAGAAAATTCTATAAGTTAAATTTACAAGGGTATTACGTATGAACTGTACGATTCGATATAATTCATACTATTCATACTCAAAAATGTAAAATATAATTATAAGAGTATTTTAGTACAATAATTTTGTAAATGGCTAAAATTTAAATATTTTTTTGTTGGTGGCTATTATTTGTTTTTTATAATATTTTTTAGCTATTTTATATAATCACTCAAATTTATAACAGAAATAAAATATGAATATAGACTGGGAAGTAATCGTACTACTAACCACCTTTATCACTCCGGCAACAAAAAACATGCAAATGCAAATGAAGAAGGCGAGAGCACCTGCCCCACCAGGGCCACCACCAACTAAGACCTCGTTTATTGACGCCCACAAGGTAGGCTAGCCGCCCATTTATCTAATTAAAAAATATATAAAAATAGAAAGAGGTGATAATGGTGGGTGAGAATGAAGGCATCCACAGACCTTCATCCCCACCCTTTTACTTTTTTTTATCCTATCTATATTACAAGTGTCATTGTGTGATTGATTCTTGTATATTTTATCATAAAATCAATTTAACTTTTGTATAATATATTTAAAAAATATATAAATTATATTAAAATTATTATTTGTCCTCTATAAATAGATACCTATTTTGATATAATTATTCACAATTCAGAAATCATTTCTTATTATCCTTTCATTAACATTTCATATCTATTTTTTGTGTTCATCTTTTCAATGGATCCCAATAATCCCTACTCAAATTACCAAGATTTCATCTCCTCTTAAGATTATTATTCTAACTTTGACAATATGCAAAACTCTGAAAAATTCCAAAATTTCAATACTGGTTTGAATTCATAATTTCCACAAAATTCCACTCAATCTCCTATCTCTGAAGATCACCAACCCACTGCAAATATCTCTCCATATTTTTTTTAAGGTACTTGATCACTCTTCTATTTTTAATGATATTTTACAAGGTCGAGCTCCAAATGTTAGTTATGTTGTAAATGACCAGGAAAAAAATATGAGATACTATCTCACAGATGACATATATGTTTCATGTGCAACATTTGTCAAATCTATTACTGAACCGCAAATTCAGAAGCACAAATTATTTGCTCAACATCAAGAGGCTGCCCGAAAAGATGTTAAGAGAGCATTTGACGTTCTACAAGCTCGTTTCTCTTTTATCAAACATCCGTGCCTTTTATGGGATCGTGATATGATGACAAAAATAATGATTGCTTGCATTATCATGCACAATATGATAGTGGAAGATGAAAGAAACACTTACCTAAACTATCGTGATCCCACAAAATTTATGGAAGATCGACGAGCTACTCAAACTGCAGGACAAAGTGAAGAAGTAAAAGAAATTGAAGATGATATTTTTGTATTTTGTACATAAATGATTGCAAGTTTGAAGAAATATATGACGAATATGACACAACTCCGTGATAGAGAAGCTCACAACAGTCTTCAAAACGATCTGATCGAGCACATATGACAAAAGTTTGGTGATGATAATTAAATGTATAATTTTCGTATTCTTATTCGGTAATCATCGTGTTTTAGTGATTGTTCTCTTTTGATTTGTGTGCTTTATATATAGTATAGTCTTGTCGATACTGAATTCGCGTTTAACTTAACGTGTTCTCAAAAAAATAATTAACTTTAATGAAATATGCTTAATTTTATAAATCCAAAACTCATTACGAATACGACTTTACACCACGATTTTAGTTATGGAGTTCAGTATTAAAGCTTCAATTTGAAAATAATGAAATTCAACTAGAGCATAAAGTGAAGAGGAGCTTCAAATCATCTCATTCCTCCTTCCACTCCCTACAAATTTCCCCAAATCCGACCCCCAATTTCCGCCTATTGATTTGGCATCACGTCGGAATTGGTAATACAGCATGGCGGCGAAGCAAATGGAACAAGTTCAGAAGAAATTAGAGGTTTTGAGTTACCCGAGAGCCAATGCGCCGGCTCAGTCGCTCCTCTTCGCCGGCATGGAACGATACGCTCTTCTTGAATGGCTCTTCTTCAAGTAGGCAACCTTCGCTTATCTGGAATTCACTGTGCGAAATTTGTGTTGTTGGTAATTGATGATGGATGTCTTGTTCGATATTGTAGATTATTGGGTGATAAATCTCCTTTTTCGCAGCAGAATCTACAGGGAGATGCAGTGGATAGAGATGAAGAAACCTCCAGGATACAATGTAGTTATCGTTTTCTGAACCTCTTTAAAGCCCTTTTTTAGTATATTCTCTTTGACTGTTTACATCTTTCCGGATTGAATGCGTTTAGCAATTTTATAACTGTTATTCAAGTTTTTTTTTTTTAAATTTCCTTTCATACTCCGGAAGATAATTTGATGTAGTCTTTGTGGGGGATGGGAATGTATCGTGCTTAGATTGCAGAATTTGAACTGTCCTGGGAGTCCTGCAACATCTGTAGCTTTTAGAGTAAATCTTTAACTAACCTGACTTGTGAATGAAATATGCAAGTACTTCCGCATATCTCTTTTTTTTTTCAAATTTTTGTTTGTGTATTGCAGATTTGGCAGAGATTGCAAAGTTTTTGGGCATTACCACTACTATAGACACTGAAGCCATCCAAGTGAGTTTGAATTATTTCATATTGCAAACATGTGAAAAAACATAAAATATATGCTATTTCTTTCATTTTCCAGATTTCTTCAAATTACCCTGACATTGATGTATTTCTGCTGGCCCTGGCTGCTAGGCAATGCAGTAGGTTTAATTGAGACTGAAAATGTCCAACGATAAACACGTGCTAAAATTCACTGCAGGGTCGAGGAAGTTATGATGATCGCACCAAAATGCTGCGTCTCATCGTGGATCTTGTGGAGGCAAGCATCTGTGCTGATAATCCTGAGTGGAGGTGTTTATGTCTAGTTTACAAATTGTCAAATGGCATCATATTTATTTATGGATCAACTATATAATTATGCAGCTAATTTATTATCTTAATTCTTTCCAGTGTAGACGAACAAGTTGCTAAAGATATTCAGTTAATTGATGCTATAGCTGAGAAACAAGCTCAAATTTTTTCTGAAGAATGCAAGTTGTTTCCAGCAGATGTGCAGATTCAATCAATATACCCACTGTAAGTAGTAGTTCTTTTCCTGATTATTGGCCTCTGTTGCTAAATCCTTCTTTTCATATTCTCTTTGTTGTTCTTAAGAGGAAATACTGCTTTAAATTCCACTAATCCTTTTACTAATGAAAGATCAATTTGCGATCTAGCTTTATTTTACTGATGGATATGCTCTAATTTTCTTGTTAACTTGCTTGAGGGCTCTACCGATTTTATACACTTTTTATATATGCAATACCGCCACCATTTACATCCTGATAGAAATTAGAATGAAGTATTATCCACATGGGGTTTTTATTATTGATTTGGACTCATATTTTTTTCATTTATTTTCTGCTCCCTTAACTAAAGTTTTCTTGTAGGCCAGATATATCCGATTTGGAGAAACAACTTTCAGATCAATCAAACAGACTTCTGAACCTTCAAGAGATGGTTGACGATCTAGCTTCTAAGGTTCTTATCAAGCTTCAATACTCTAATTTCTTTGATAATGCAAACTTTACCTGATTGTGTTATTATTATCTTCATCTCTATCCTCTGCATTGCTGTTATTAATTACCAATATGTATGTCATTACCCTGTGTAGCATCCGTATAATCCAGATGAAGATTACATGGACGTTGAAGCAAAATTACGAGCACATCTGGAATCTTTCCTTGAAACTGCAAGATCGTTCAACACCATTTATACCAAGGTTTTGTTTCTACGACTTTCTTAGGTAGCTCAACTTATATGCCTATTGCATTATTTCGGTTGGTCCAGAATGAAATTTTATGTTCTTTCAAAATTTAATGACTTGCAAAATGATTAGTGTATTTAGTTAACAGCTAGTATAGATCCACATAATTGATAATAGACATCTCGACTGACCTTGAAATTCTATTACTTTGTGAAACCTATACATGCATCGTGCTTCTTTAGCCAGGAATATGCTACATGAACTATTTGACCTATCGAAATAGCACATCAAATTCGATTTTGCACAAATCGAAGTATATGCAGACATGCTGGACATCTAATGCACTTTACAAGATTGAAGCTATATAATACATAATGGTTAGGGTACTATTGGATGTAGGGATGTTATAAGAATTCTTTCTTGTTAAAATTGAGTATTGATTACATCGCTTTATCACCATTAGTAAATTTGGATGTATTTCACTATTTTAGTCATTCCCCTGGTTGGTTCAATTTTGTAACAAAATTATGCTTGCATAGCCGTTTATGTTTGTAATATTGTTCTTACTACTTTACTATCTGCAGGAAATACGTCCGTGGACACATATGATGGAGGTTCCTCAACTTCATGGTTTTGGACCAGCTGCAAATAGATTGTTGGAGGCATATAAAATGCTTTTGAAGGTACCTTGATTCTAGTTTTCTATCCCATAAAGTAACAGTATTTCCATGGTAATAATGCTGTTGAACTGAAAAAATGTTATGTGATAATAAAATTATGTTTTTGTGGTTGTGGCATCTACGGTTTATTCTTTAAGTCCTGTGTGGTTTTTTATAGCTTTAATTGAAACCACTAAGCATAATTCTCTCTTATTGTGCAGTTTTTAGGAAACTTGAAGAACCTTCGGGATTCACATGCAGCAGTTGCAGTGGGATCTTCTGAAACAGTTGCCGGTGAACCATCCTCAGTAACGAGAATAATTTCAGAGTGTGAAACCGCGCTGACATTCTTGAACAGGGATCTTGGAATCCTCTCTGCATCCATTGCTCGTGAAAAGGGTGAGGAGGAATCTTTGTAAATGTGTAATGGTGTTGGTCATTGTTTTTAGTGTCTATCTCATTCTTTGTTCCTTCAAGTGATTGTGTGTTGTGGTATTGGTTTTGTTATTGTATTGACAAAGTTCATCAATTATCTCCTTATCACATACTGAAATATCTATAGTTAATGCAGCTATGAATGTAATCATCCAGATTAGTTTTGTTTTGTTATCCGTGAGGATATATCAATGAGGGCAGAGAATTGAATATGTAACATTATTGGAGGTTGTCCATAACTATACTTCGATTTTCTATAAAGCACTACAACAATATAATTGTTGGTCTCGATACGAGTAATATGGTGAATGGAGGAATACACAAGTCGATATTTTTTTGTGTTTAAGATAAGTTTATCACTGTACGTTTATGTCAATACTGTTTTGACATTTGATATAGATATCAATCTTTGAGCTTACACTTAATGTTGGATTGATGAATTGATTTTTTTACTAAGTTGAATTGCGGAAGTAGGTGGTCTTGCTTAACATGTATTATCATAAAACTATATTCATGACTTAGTGATTTTGCTTTTCTGTTAATCAACTTTAGTATATCAATGAATGATTTGTTAGTAAAACAATATAGCGTAAGACACAAGAATTGGTGTGCGTGGTTTGAAAATGAAAATTTATATGTCCACAAATTTCGATGTGATTTGAGAGTATCTAACTAAATGGATGTGTTCCTACAGTGATCGACATTAAAATTAGATGTACAATGATTATGATCATTTCTAGCTTCAAAACTATGTATAAAACTAGATCTATCTTCGGTTACAAAGATTGTTCTAACTTTTAATAATGCAATAATATATACACACACAAGGTTAGGTTAATACGAGAGAAATTATGTTTGAGAAATGAGAATGAATATGAGATATTAATCTATCTAGAATAAATTATTGAGATTGATTAAATTAGATTAAAATATTTTCCATCATTTTTGAAACGTGAAAGTTATTTTTTAAATGAAACCAATAATATGTTGGAATATTTATTATATTTTGATTTGGTTTCATAACTTGATTTTGTGTAGGGCAAATCTGAAAAACACTCAGCCTGAAGTCTGTCCTGAAGACCAGACCTGAATGTCTGCCTGAAAACGAACTTGAAAATTATGACCTTAGTCAAACTTGAAGGTCTCATCTTCTGTCCTCAAGTCCAACTTGAAGGTTCAACTTGAAGGTCCAGCTTGAAGGTCAAAGCTTGAAGATCAATACTTCATTTGTGGAAAGTTGCGGTTTCAGAATGTCTAGTAACGAACACCAAAAATAAAACCAAAAATAGAAAAAAGGACGACGACTTCAACGGTTAGATAAGATTCAAAATTCAAATGACTACATACAACGGCTAGTTCAGATCTACGTCAACTATAAATAGAGAGCATCCCTCACTTGAAGAACTTACGAGAAGATTCAAGAATTACACGAATTCAACTCGTAATTAAAAATTATCATAGATATCATACTCATTATATTTTTCCCGTGTATTCTAAGCCAAATTATTTTCATATCTAGAGCTTAAAAATCGAGCAAATTATCATAAATTTCATACTCATTATAAAAACTTGTTCGATAGAAAGAGCACTTAACTCTCAAATCAAAAGTTTGATTTTAATTGATTTTTTTTGAAAACGAGTTTGATAAACTATCAAATTTCGCATTTCAAATTTTTTTTATACTCATATCGGTCATATCGGGACCAACAATATTACAACTATTAATTTAGTAAAATGAACAACTAATATCTCTGATCATTTCTCATATAAAGATTATTTATTATATGATCCAAAATTTATATATATATATATATATATAATATTATTAAATATGTGGATGAACGGTTAGATTTGGATATCGAAAGATAATGCATCCGAGACATCTGTGACGCAATCATTTAATAATTAAAAAATTTAAATAGAGAAAAATATAGTTTTGCGAGCGTTGGCTCAGAAATATGAGATTAATTTTAAATTTTAGCCAAACGTTAATATTTTAGAGGAAGGTTTTGAGAGCGAGTCATTTATATTTTATAGTGCGACCTTTAAAATTTAAAGTTCTACTAATTTGAAAAATTAAAAAAACAAAGTTTAAATTGATTGTTTGAGATAGATACTACTCTCTTTATCCTATTTAAGATCATTGTCCCATTTAAGATAATACGTTTTACCAAAATTATGAGTATTTTATTAACTTTTAAGACCAACTTAAATAAAACAGAAAGAGTATTAAATATTAAATATTCCGAATTCGAATTTTTCTTAGCTATTTTTTAAAATTTAATGTATTTAAAAATTCAAAAAGTAAAAGATACAGAAGAACAAGTACTCCGTAAAGTAACTGCAAAACGCTATTTAGGGTAGGATTAAGAACCGTCAACTGAGAAGAAACAGTTTACTTAGGTAGCATGATGATATTTAATTTTAATATATACATATATATATATTTTTTATTTTTTATTTATATGGTTAGATTTAATTGTGTATTTAGTACTACGATTTCATCATACTCAAATACAGTACATAATTATTTTTTAATTAATTATAATTGATTTTTAGTGTTGAATTTAAAATAAGTTATATCTTTTAAAAAAATTAACTTTTAAAAATAATATTAATTATGATTTATTATATTAAAATAAATATTATTTAAAATGATAACTTTGATTATGAAAATAAAAAATATAGAAGATTGGATTCATCCGCATATATATCCATTGAGTGAATTGCGTATTAAATTGAGACATTTTCTTCCTCCAGAGTCTTTTATTATTCTTTTAAGTTATCACAAATTAGTATATTTTGTTCCATAAAAAGCAGTACTCTATCATATATTAATATGTATATTTACATGCATGTAATTTTTCTAGTATGTGGTCTCAAGCCTAATTTTTCAAAGAATCAATTTTTACTGCTCAAGCTCCCCTAGTTAGTAGGATTTTAAAAAATGAATTATATTAACATTAAATTATATATCCGCGTTATAGAGGATTTGTATTTAAAATTTATTGTCTTGAGCATTAACCTCGTTATCACTAGATTAAAACTTATCGTCTTGAATATTAACATCACTACACTGCAAATAGCTTTTTTTACATGCGTTATCACTCAAAATATAAAAAAAAAATAAGAGAAGAGAAAATAAATAAATAAACAAACAATATATAGATAAATAGATTGATGCGTATCCATTTGCATTATTATTCAAACTAATTAATGATTTCTGGTTAGCTTTAAATTTGTGTTTTGAGTTGTAATATATTTAATTAATTCTATGACGTAAATATCTCACCCTTCAATTTCTTTTAAATTAGCTCCACATATAGGCTATAGCACATGATTTAGTATTTTAGGCATGCGCTTGAATAGATTTATATATACACACTACTGTACTCTCACGCCGTCTATATATATCTCTTTTCTCTAACTCCGTTAGTGCCACGTTAATTGCCACTAATTCTACAACTTATATAAATTATACTGTACAACTCAAATGAGAAAGATTAATTTACTCTAGACCATAAATTGCATTTATATGAAATATTAAAACTTAAGAAAATATATACTTTTTCCGCCCAAAATTCAAGGGAATAAAACTTTAAAACTTAAACATAATTAAGTAATTAAAATCTAGAAATTAACCCGAAAAAGAAAAAAAAATAGAGGATGAGACATACAAGTTGTGACATTAAATTAATGTATATATATTACGAGTTAAGACATGCATCTCAGGGTGTCTCCCTAATTTTAACTGAAGATATATATGGAGTTTTGATGATATATATGCCAAGGATTAGCTATTCATCACATGCAAGCAGTTGTTTATATAGCCAGGTATTAAATTTTAACCAATTATAAACCATCAGCCAAGTACCGCAAAAAGTTAATGGCAGTTTTTATATATCACTATAGCATCATATGTCTCTATCTTTCACTTTCATGCACCAAACTCTTGTCACTATATCATGACCAGGGCCCCTCCTCTCTTAGCTAAGATGTCACGGTACGGTATACCTTAATAAAATCGTTATACCTTATACCTTACTTTTACATTCGCTATGGAAAATTTCATACTGTTACCTTACCATACTTTTCGGCATACCTTAGTTCGGTATACCTTACTTAATTTCGGTATGACATTTTTACATACCTATACCTTACCTTATTTTCGGTATACCTTACCTTACTTCGTTATACATTTCTTTCACGATATACTAAAAAATTATTTATTTAAAATATGTACTTACATAAAATATAATGATCTACACCTTAAATAACATCCCACATATAAAAAAATACTAAGTATTATTTTTATAATAATATAAATTTTGAGATTAACCAATAATATCATATAATTAATTACTAAAATATTAACTAATTATATTATTATATAATTACTAGATTTAAATATATGAATCATAACTTTATAAATTTTTTCATATGTGCATGGTATATTATAACAAATTAAGTTACTTTTATTAATTATATATTGCAACTTATAGTCTATTGTGATTATATAAAATACTTATATTTTTAAAGCATACTTTTGGATTATAATTATTTTTATTTTATTATAATTAATTATATAATTATTTAAATTGATATGCTAGTTTTAGAAAATAATTTATTAGAATTATATTATAGCTATTTGGTTATGTAACAAAAATATGTCTTGTTCAGTCTTTTCAATTATCAATAAACTTACATATTTTGTAATTTGTCACTAATATTTATTAACTATAATTTTATGTACATATAATTATATATATTATATAAGAAACCAACGGTATATACAATTTTTTCTGATATATTCTGCGGTACGGTATATGACGGCATACCTAGGTATTTAGAAAACTTATACCTTTACCTTACTGAAAAGTTTGTTACAATATCATGCCCTATCAAATTCCGATATACCTTATATTCAGTATTTTACGGTATTTTTCGATACGATATATTATTTTTTTCGGTAAATTTTGACATCCCTAGTCTTACCCAAACTCTCAAACCAAATTTAAAATGTGGGTGGGTGCCTTTTTATAAAAAAAAAAAACAAGATTTACAATTTTTATTTGAAACTCGTGTTACCTCTACTATTCATTATAGATGGAATATATAATGATGAAATAATACTATTTAAATTTAAAATGTGGGTGGGTGGGTGCCTTTATGATTTTACCAAAAAAAAAAAACAAGATTTACAATTTTTATTTAAAACTCGTGTTACCTCTACTATTCATTATAGATGGAATATATAATGATGAAATAATACTATTTGACTTATATACTTTTGCAGACATTTCATTATGATAAAAATAATTTATTTATCAATTATATCACACTCTTGAAACTTAAATCAAACATGAAACCAAATAATCTTAAATCCAATACTCCCTAGATTTTAATTGAAATGAAACCATATATATATATATATTTAAAAAATAATTATACAATTAATATAAAAAAGAATCAAGTGATCACTATATAAATTAGATATATAGAACCGCTTCACCGTTCCCGTTGGATACAACCTAACGTGCTCATAGTTGATGTGGCAATGTCATATAAATATACGAGTCATTATAATTTTTTGATACTTTGTATTGAATAGTATTAAATTATATCATAATTAATTAACCTTAATTAGTTGGAAAATGAGAATTAATAAAAAAAAATTATTAAAAATTTAATATTTATCTACAAGACATGCTAGATTATTCACGGAGAGATTAACCTCGCCCGCAACCGGCGGAAGAACATTATCCGATAAATTAGAACCGCAATTATTGCATAATTGTTTCTTCTAACAAATTCTACTAAATAAATACGGAATGATAAAACAATTTATATAATTATTATCTACTTTCAAAAATGAAATTAATATATAGTACAAAAGTCTTTAATTCATACCAACTAAATATGTGGACAGTACTATTTCAAAAGAAAAAAGTAAATTATGTATAAACTAATTAATTTGAGGCCCTAAACAATTACTGCTTTATTTGCCAACTATCAGATCGGGCGTGACTATATCTATATTAATCATTCAAAAACTTACTTAACAATAGTTGAATATACATCACATTGTATATTAATAATTGCTTTTTTTTCCCTTCTCTTTATCGGTTAAATAAGAATTATTAATGCAGCATAGTTATTGATATACATACAAAAGATAACGAAATTGACCATATATATTAGTAATATCTATTTGAAGGTGGTGTAGGTCATATGTTATGCCATTTTACAAATCAACACAACCTATACAAGAAAGGTCTTGTATTTTCAGGAAAAAAAATCGTATAAGAAACAGCGCTGCTTAGCTTAATTATATGAAAATTCAATGGTCAAAACCACGAGTGCTATTCTATACCTAATTAATTAAGTAGATATTTCCTATTGATCATATAATGGTTGTTAGTTAAGCCATGCACCCTACACCCTACACCCTACCTATTTAAGCAACCATGCATGCACCCTTAATTCTCACCATAGCTATATCCAAACTCAAAACAAAACAAGCTAGCTGACTATGGCAGCAAAACTGAGAAAGTTGAGAAAACAGTGCTACCGTCACCTCATCGCTCACTCACCATTCTTAATCATTCCAGCACTAGTACTCATTTATCTATCAATAAAAAAATATTTGGATGATTTCCACAACACCAACAACTTGGCTGTCATAGGTGCGACCAGCTTGAGCTTATGCACAGTACTAGCTGCATACATCATCTGCTTCCTGATCCGGCCCGCCTCCACAAAGATATACTTGGTTGACTTCGCATGCTACAAACACGACCCGGCCTTCTTAACAAATAGGGAGACCATTGTCGACAAGATGTCGGCCCTCCTCAGCCCGGACAGCCTCGCCTTCTCCACCAAGGTTATGGACCGCTCTGGAGTCAGCGACCAGGCCTTTGTTTATGGCTTCCAAGATTTCCCTCCCAAATCGGCCTTTGCTTGCGCCAGAGAGGAGGCGGAGCTTGTCATTTGCGGAGCCGTCGATGATCTGCTAGCAAGGACTCGCGTCGAACGCCGTCGTATTGGGGTGGTCATTGTCAACATATCCACCTTCAACCCGGTGCCTTCCCTCTCCGCCATGATCGTTAATCGCTACAAGCTTAGTGAGGATGTGCTCACCTACAACTTGGGTGGAATGGGCTGCAGCGCCGGACTCATCGCCGTCGACCTCGCCAAACGCCTTCTTCAGGTTCGAAGCAATAGCTATGCTCTAATCATGAGCGTAGAGAGCCCCACTAGCGGCTACTACCTCGGCGACGACAAATCGAAGCTCCTCTCCAACTGTCTCTTCCGCATGGGCGGCGCCGCCGTGCTCCTCTCCAACCTCCCCTCGGACCGGCGCGTGTCCAAGTACGAGCTCAGGCACAGCCTCCGCACCCACCGCGGCGCAGACGACCGCGCCTACAGCTGCGTCCTCCAAGAGCCCGACGCACAAGGGAGACTGGGCATGACCATATCCAGAGACCTAATGTCCGTCGCCGGCGAAGCCCTCAAGGCCAACATCACCACCCTCGCCCCACTCGTCCTCCCCTTCTCCGAGCAATTCCTCTATCTCGCAACCCTAATCGCTGGAAAGTACCTGAAAGTGAAGAGGCACGTGCCGGATTTGAAGGCGGCGTTCGAACACTTTTGCATCCACGCCGGCGGAAAGGCGGTGCTGGATGAGGTGGAGAAGAGTTTGAAGCTGACGAGGTGGGATATGGAGCCGTCGAGGATGACGCTTTATAGGTACAGTAATACTTCGAGCAGTTCGGTGTGGTACCAGCTGGCTTATGCCGAAGCCAAAGGGAGAGTCCGCACTGGAGACCGGGTTTGGCAGATCGGATTCGGGTCTGGTTTCAAGTGCGCCTCTGTTGTCTGGCGGGCCTTGCGGACTATTCCACCCGATCACCTCGATAACCCCTGGCTTCACGTTATCCATCACTTTCCTGTTCACAACATTTCATAATTATTAACTTTATCATCATTATTTATTAACTAATGTACTATATTTATCCACGAAAAAACATATATTTAAACTTGTACTCCTTTATCTCTATTTTTATCAATCGTCTACATTAATTATAACTTTAGTTTATTTCTTATAAGTTGATGAACTTCAATTAACTAGGAAAGTTGATCAATTCAGTGTAACAATTACGCTCTCCTATTCCTTTAATTTATCATTTTCACTAACCTATATATGCAGTGGACCACTACAACAAAAATCGTTTTAGGAGTCACTTCAACGTACTTGATCGCCTCCTAAATAATGTGTATGATTTTATAGCATACATAAAGATACTGTGGAGCTCTGCTATAATTCAAGTACAAAGAGCTATGATTTACTAGATCAGATATGTGACAAGATTACAAAGCATGTGACATTTAGTGTCTGCTGGAGTAATATTAAAGATCGATATTTTTGCATGCAAGTCTTTGATGACTCCAATTGATGTGTTGTCTTTTATTTTTCCTTGTCATGACAAAGATAGTATTTGTTCAGTTACTTTATGACTGTTGTAATACAAGATGAACATGATGTTTATAATGTTAATTTGTAGTTTGATTGGTAGTGTTTTAATGTTTAATAATTGATTTTATTGATTTATTTGTGCAAATTAATACGGGTTATTTGAAATGAAAAGAAATAGAAAAAAATAAAAAATATTACTAAATATTGACTTTGAAATAGATAACGTATTTGTAATAAAAGTGTTAACTTTGTTATTGAAGTAATAACAGTTATAATATTTTTTATAACGGTTAAAAAATGTTATTTATAAGATAAAACATAATATATAATCAATTTTTCTTAACGGTTTGAAATCGTTATGTATAAGTAGTATATATTACGCTATTATTTGTTATTGATAACGCATATAATTGTTATGTAAAGAGTAAATAGATAACGCTTTTTGATTTTTAATAACGGTTATAATCTGTTGTGTACGTGCATTTTTTCGCTCATACATAACGGTTCAAAAGTGTTATTTAAAATGAGTATTATAGATAACATACAAATTTATCTCAACTTTTATTACTCATACATAACGGTTAAACCCTCATCGAATATTTCATAACGAATTGAATACTGTGATATTCGATTCGATTCATTTACAACCCTCATCAAGAGTTAATTTGTTATAGTATCAATGTTATCTCCAATCATCAATCCAATATTAATTAAAGAGTGAAAGACAATTAAATATCGAAGACAAACGAAATAAATTTTGTACTCCCTTCGTCCTATTAAATTTGACACAATTTTTTTATTGGGACGTCCCACTAAAAATGACATATTTCAAAAATTGTGAAAGTTATCTCTTAAAAAAGGTGTGGATCATAGCATCTTCATCACTTTTACACTACCTTATACACTTTTCTAAGTAACCGTACCCAAAAATTTTGTGTCATTCTTATTGAGACGGAATTATTTCTTGAACTCAACTTGAAAAAAATGAAAAAAAGAAGTTAATATTATATAATATCTCAATTCACATGCATCTTCTATTTTTAAATATTCTCTATTAAGTGTATTAAGAGACTAATTAATCACAGTTAATTTGTTATAACGGAACAGATTACAGATATGATCCATATCTTGAACCTCTACCAAGATTTTTTATTTGAAATACGAATATACAGAATTAGTGGGTTGTTCCCGAGGAGATCGATAAAGATGAGTAGGAGGGCTGAAACAGAAATTTTATCTATTAAATTTTAAATTAATATAAAATTTTCTTATTAGAAGGAAGTTAAGAAATAGGTTAAAGATATCTAACTAAATTATCTCCTCCCACCTTATAAATAGAACAGAGGTGAGAGGTCAGATTACATGCATACTCTACTATCCAAAAGAAGAAGATGGAAAAACAATCACGTGATGATGCGATGAGTAGTACTAATAATGTCCAGTCGCCGCCTCACTTTGTTGATCACAATAATAATAATCCAGCAACAGAAACAGTCGACCCCGATCAACTATCCGATAATGGTTATGATGAGCATGCCCACAAGAAAAGGTGGACACCAAGTGGTGATGATGATGATCGTGTTTCCAAGAAGCCCAGAACACCGAGTAGTGAGGGTGCAGAATCTGTTACTACCGATGACGGCACACAAAACCATCAACAAGTACAAGTCAAAGAAGAAGAAGAAGAAGATTTCCCTCCTACAGTGTCTGATCCAAGAATAATACAAGACGTGGAAGATGATCATGATGGTCCAATGGTGTTCTTGTTCGAGAAGGAGCTTCAGGATACGGATATTAAGAGCAATCACAACCGGTTGCTTATCAGGGGAGGCGACGCTCTTATGGAGGCACTAACACCACAAGAGAGGGCAAAGGCGGTGGAAACCAAATCCGACTACCTTGAGGTTCTCACATCACTACTGACAGATTTAGGGTTTTTTCATTACACCTTGCACTTAACCAAGTGGCCTTCTTCTGGCGCCGTTGTTCTCAAATCTGATTGGAACAAGCTTGTTCGCGAAATCCAGTTGAAGAGAGGGGACATAGTGCAGGGTTGGGGCTACCGTGTGCGTGGCCAGTTCCGTTTGGGGCTCAATGTTATCAGGATACAAAACTAGCTACTTCTAGCTATCTATGTATTACTTTCCCCTTCACCAAGAAAACGTAAATCATTTCCGTGGATGGAGTATATACATCATCATCCATTAATTAGGGTTTTTTTTTATTAGGTTTAACTATTCATCATCATCTCCAGATTTCGTTTAGATTTTTCTATTAGGTTTAAGCGTACATCATTCATCATCATCCCATCTTCTCTTCATTTACATTTTTCATTAGGTTTAATTGCATGTTTTGTAATTTTACTAGTTTGCACTAATAAAATTTCTAGTTCTTTTAATACGATACTTTTACTTCAAACCCTAATTCATCGTAAATCCTAATCTAATTTAAATTTTGGTCAAATGCAAATTTATCGATCGATCAAGTAAAACAAAAAACGCTATTGATAATTGTGGAACATTTATGCTAATATCACATTATCTATCTTTATATATATATATAAAACACCAAACAAAAAAAACGCTATTGATAATTGTGGAACATTTATGCTAATATCAAATTATCTATCTTTATATATATATATATATATCTATATAAAACACTAAACATTCCATTTGAAATCAATTTATTATTATTATTAATTTACAATTCTATAAAAATAAAAATAACTACAATTTTTTTTTTCTCTTTCTACAAATTAAATAATAAATATATCTATAGGCTTTTCAAGTTCTTGCCGCTATATATTTATGCAGGAATAAGAGTTTACTTTAATCATTAGAGTTTAGGAATTCCTCAATTTATAATGAAACATGTATTGCTTGTAAAAGAAAGAGATGCCAAAAAAAAAAAAAAAAAAACCAAGACAGTGACTGTAAATTGACTTTTTATTGTGCACCTTTGATAGTTTAAAGTATTCATGATAAATATCCCCTATTTCATACATGGATGGAGTGGTCTATCTCATTCTTCAAAGAATTTCATACACTAAAGCTTCTCTGACTCTTTCCCTTTTTCTCCAAGGCTGTCTTCCCTAGCTATGGGCATAAAACTACGTCTTTCATCAGAAGTTGCCGTGATAACAGGCATCCACACATCTGCCGTTGTGCTTAAGAGAGCACGGACCTCTGGGTCTTCAGCCATTGTCGAAGATATTAACTCATCAACATGCTCCAGCTTGGCAGACAATTTGTCCAACTCTTGTGCTATCTCTACCTACTTGGACAAAATATATTCTTTTAAAAATAAATATCTATCAAACATAAAGCTAGCACAAAGGTGGTGCGAGAGATCATTACAAGTGTACATATCTATTGATGAAAGTGCATCTTACCTCGTTAAGATGTTGAGCAGATTTTGAAGGAAGTTTTCGAACCTCCTGTCCAAGAGTTTCGATCTTGGCACGCAACTCCACTTCTTCTTGATTGGTCAGTGATTCCACCTGGAAAGCAGTCATGATAATGACTTAATGAGATAAGATTATGGGATTAAGAGGTGAATGTGTTAATTTATTGACAAAAGTACTTGAAAGACTAAAAGTAGAAATCAGTTCCATAAGCGATTTGAGCAGAGAAACACGAATATTTTGTATATTCTCTACTCTACATATTTTACATGAGTAGTGCCCCACATATGGTGTGCATACACATTGTGAATGACGTGATGTGCATAATTTACATGGCCTGCATCAAAGTTGCTATTCAGAAATCAATATTTTCAACTATGTTCATACAACGTCCAAGCGCTTCCACCCCCGGGTTACCCGATACAAGTAGGAAGATACCATATAAAGTAGATCGTTAAGACTAAGCTACTTAGCTCCTTAGTTATCTAATGACATGGAAAGACATCTGAGTGACATTTAATCATGTATCTTGAGACTTCTTGCCTACTTTTGTTGAACTGCAACCCAACTTCTACAACGACGAAGCTACATAGACTGGGTGGAGCATTATACTATCAACTGGCTGAATAGCAGTTTTCCTGCACTTGTATTTCAAGCTATGTAGTGCTTAATAGTGAATTAACTTAAACTTCTATAATTTGTTCTTTGAACTGAGGTTGTACATACTTGGACACAGGAATATAAACACTTACCACCTTCTGTTCCCATAAGATGAAAAATAAATAAGCAGAACTCAATCAAATGATTGAACGCTCTGTACTATTTCTACTTGGATGCCCTGCCGTTTCTTAGCACTAGAAGAGCAGCAGCCAAAGAAAAACAAAAACATCACTAATACATCACTTCAAAGGCAGTTAACTTTTATTCCCCCTTCTGCATTAAGATACATAGAGAATTGAAATGATAAATAGAAAACAAAAATATTAATGTAAATTTTTACCAAATCGAAAAGCGACGTATCTAAAAAAAGCTCAATTCAACAATAAATGAAAAATATGCTAACGAACTACATATCATACAATTCTAGACATAGATACATTGAGAAACAAACAAAATCACACCTTCAGCTCCACAGCATAACTTAATTCAAATAACCCCAAATTCTAAACAACAATGATCCCACTAATTAAGAAGTATGGATTTAATCAATCTTTTTACCCGTCAGAAAAAATAAGCCACAATTAACTCCTATTTAAAAAGATCCCACACAGAAAACATCGGAGAATCGAATTTGAAATAGTTAATCAGAGATCGGTCGTGAAGTAATTCAAAGAGCGGTATACAAAGACATTGATTATAGTGTACCTGCTGAAGGAGATTAGAGAGTAGCCCAAAAAGATGCGCATCTGCGGCCGCCGGCGACGGTGGCGCTTTTCCTTCCTCCGCCATTTTTATTTATTTTCTCGTGAATTTTGTTTCTGCAAATTCAAAAGGTGATTTCCTTGGATGATTTATTTGTACCTATCGATCAGCTCAAGATCGCGAAAAGGTGCATGTAGCATAACGCCATTTACTTGAGAGAATAACAACACGATTTATTTGTTAATAATAGCGATTTACTTGATGTTGAAATCGAAAATTTTGGGCCGACCCGAAATCACGGGTGCATTGGCCTATTAATTATTATGGAAAAATTCAACTTAAAAAACCTGCCCATTTGTTTGTCGGGTTGGCCCAATTTAGGCTCCAAGCCTAAATTTTTCAAAATTTCGAGCCTAACCAATCTCAGTTTTTCACAATTTGAAGCATAGGATAAACAAATGTGGTTTATGATGTGCTGTAAGAAGCAACAAAATAAAACCTCATTTTTTCCATTTAATGTGTAATAATTATGTAATGATCTAACATGATGAAGAATATTCGGTTGAGAAGATGTAATAGTAATAATTATTTTTATTACAAGTGAAGAGTGAGCGAGTCATTGCAGATGGTCACGCCCTTCTCCGCCTTTCTCTATAGACTAGAGTATATAGCAGCATTTTAGCATCCCCCTTTTCTCTGCCCAGCCTGTATTTGAAACCATGATTCTCATTTAGGAATCCCATGCTTCAATTCTGCAGTACCATGGAGAATCACTATCTGCAACTGCAAGGAAGAGTGAGTTCCTATTCTCTGTGCAGGTTCACTGCCCATTGTTCCATTTCCTTGCTTCCACTCATTTGTATTAGCATGAATCTAACTGGTATTATCGTTTAATTTTCATAACCAGATGCTTGTTTAACTACCTTGAGAAAACTTTTTTGTTTTTGTTTGGATTTTTGGTTTCTAGACTCCTATTTTGCTCATCTAAGGTCATTTTTTATTCTTGAATTATGAACCGAATTCTGGAGATTCAGTAACCTTTTCCAAGTTCTGGTCTTTGTGGGCTATTTGTACGGTATTATACTAAGGTGGGTTTTCACGATTTTGAGATTTGGTAGTTTGTTTAGTCTGCACTCATGGAAAACGATTATTCGATGGATATGGAATTTTCTGATCTTGATTTAAACCAAGAACCTTCAAACCCACCTCTGCACAGGGTTGAAAGATATGGATCGTTTATGAATGAATTAGAAACTGATGATGATAAGATAGAGGAGAGGATCCGACAGCTAGAGGCTGTTACTGCTCGCACGAGGCAGCGCCAGCGGTGGCGAAACGCCAGAAACTCTATGGAACTTAGTTACTTTCCTACTGAAACGACGGTAGATGCGGTTCAGAGAGGGAGCCCTAATGAAAATAACGACTTCAAAAGTAGTTCTGAGTGGGGGAAAGGCCTTAAAAGAGACAGTTCCCATTTGGTGGCCAAGGCATTGGAGATGGGGCCTGAGATTAAGAAGGCTGATAAGGAGGGTGGGAGCTTTTATGATTGTAATATATGCTTTGAGGTGGCAAGGGAGCCCGTCCTTACTTGTTGCGGTCACTTGTTTTGTTGGTCATGCTTCTATCAGGTGTCGGGCATTGATTCCACTTCAAAGGAGTGTCCAGTTTGTAAGGGAGGTGTATCGGATAGCACTGTGATTCCAATTTTTGGTAATGAGGATAGTGAGCGTGTGTGTGAGACCGAGACTGGGTTGATTATACCTCCAAGGCCGAAGGGGCATAGAGTCGAAAGTGTCAGACAACAGCGTGCGACTCAAGGGCTATCCCAGGTTCCTGTTGCAGAAGCACTTAGGCGGATCAGGAATAGTCTAGGTGCAGTAAATCAAATACAACAAGAAAGTGGCAATGGCATGCTCAGTTATGACACAGAATCTGAGGCTGGGCAACATGCTGAATCAGCTGAGGGTCGTCGCTTGAGGATTCATCAGGTTTCGAGAGTATTATCTGAAAGTGCTGCTTCTCTTTCTTCCCTCTCATCTGCTTTGAGTAATGCAGAAAGACTGATTGAAGACCTGGAAGCAGCTATTAACAGCAGGATATTGCAACATGATGCACAGGCTTTGCCGGTTGATAATGGAAATCGTGTTACTAGGTCATTGACTACCATCCGACCTAATCATCAGCATCAAGTTTCAACTGCTGATGCCAATGCTACCTTGCCTATTGCATCTTCTTCCCAATCAACTGATGTTGATCATCTTCTGAGAACAAGGGGCTTTAGTGATGATTATCTGATAACTTTGTCCTCATTCCGAAGACGCTTATATTCAAGGACTTTAGATTCGGACAGCCATGATCCCCGGGAGTTGAGAAGGAGAAGATTGAACTAAATGCTTTCAGAAAACATGGCAAATTCTTGGTGATGTAGAATTTGATTGCTAGCCTTGAAGTCAATTCTTGTCTGGTGTGTGTTTAAAAAAGATATTTTGAACATTACATTATGTTGGTTTCGATATTCGCAAGCGAGTTATATTTTTCGGAACAAAGATAGTTAACTTGCCAGGGCTCTCAAACTTCCTAAGGCTCTTTCCCCAGCTAGCAGCTACACCATTTTTACATCATGATTCATGAGCAGCTTATGTGTATCTATATTGTTCTCCATTGTTTTATGCTGATTGCTGATTATTTGTTGTTATTCTGTTTTTATTTTGTTGTTTATTTATGATTTATGGGTAGCTTATGAGTTATGCCTTTTATTTATGATTATTTGTTGTTATTCTGTTTTTTTTTCCCGGTATTAGTCCTAGAATTAGAAAATTTGCAGGTCACACTTTTAAATATTTTTTTTATAACCGGAACGATTCAAAAAAACATATCCGTTTTGTCAAACAGTATAAATAGTTATAGCATGACTCCATTTGTTCTATTTAATATAAAAAAATAGAATAATTAATTTTTTAAAAATAGTGAAACATATTCAACTTTGCATATTTTTTATTTTTCTCTTTAATATTCGTGTCAAATAGTATTGCGATAAAACGAGGAATGGAGTATATAGGAAGCAAAACTGATTAAAATTATCCTCCATATCGGATCCTATTTCCAGTCTACTTTCTTTTATTTAGTTCAATTTTTTTTTTTAATTGCTTTAGTTAGTATAACTCTAGATGTTACACTTAGACAAATTTGATTATTTTCGCCTAGGGTTTTTTCGTCAAATATCCAATATTATTCTACAAGACCTAGTTTCTTCAAGTAACGGATTCTAGCCAATTGAGATGGGTTAAAGTGAGTCATTATCGATGGAATAGAGGAAGTAAAATAATTTTAAGTTGTGTATTATGTTGAAAACGAATATATCAAATTAATATTTTATGCAAATTGAATTTTTGTAAGAATTTTCTATTTTGTACTACTAATTAAAAATAGATAGGCACACAATATTTATAATAAGTAAAACCCAAAAGTCGATTGCTTGACACAACACAGGCAATGTCTATACCAGTTTAACTTAATAACTCCACTTTAAAATTCGTCAAGTATTAGTAGAACATGAATCACATAAATATCTAATAAAACCAGTGAGTGATACAAAAACATTTAACATTGCTAATTTACATATCTATATAATCAAGTACATAAACTGACATGCACTCCTTTATTCCATTCCATTACTTTTAACTATATTTTCCAATAATAAATCAAACATATATAATGGATCAAATTACAATTATGGTAGGTACTGAGAATTGCGTCAAGTTCCAGAAAATTGAACACCTGAAACTCAGCAGAGCGTTATGTATTGTTCATCATCTACACAAATAATACTATATAAAACTATGCATAATTTACCACAAATATCTGTACATGCATAGTAACAATCCAAGAAACAAAAAATCTAAATAGTAAAAAACTCCTTTTTTCTTCTAGACTCATAGTAACACAGTCTGTCACTCGCAGCAAACCATAAAATAATTTTGGATCTCCATAGTTATTCACACCAAATGCAATATTTATTCATTCCTCAGAGTTCACGCCTATAAAGAAATGTCTGTCTGCAGCGGCAAAAAAAAACACTTTCCTCACACACCATAATACAAGATCATCATTTTTCTTATCAAGGGAAGATAAAGAAAGATAGTGCTTAATCAAATCTTACTTCTTCTTCGATGTCGAAACAAGCGGTCCTCATCTCAAAACGAGCTGCTGATATCACCAGCCCGCACTCACCATCCCATTTGAAGCTGCATCCATCGAGCCAGCCGGTCAGGTCAACTCGCTCGATTGCGTCGCCAGTGACTGCCTGGTCAAAGAAACTGGGTGAGATTGTCAAAGGAGATAAAGGATACCCAAGCCTAACTCAAGAAACTCTGCATGAATTCAACACAAGAAATGCATTGATGGGAGCAAGGCCCAACAGCAGCAGCCCCTATTATAAAGGATTAACCGATTTTTCGCTTGATATCAGCAAAGAAAAAATCTCAGGATTGAACCCTGTAAGAGAAAGAAATGTAGTAAATCTCATCAGTCCATACTATAAAGGATTAACAGACTTTTCCCTTATTATAAGTAAGGAAAAACTGTTGTCAGACTCTAGCCCTGAAAGAGAGAGCCAATCAGCAAGTTCTATCAGCTCGGGTTCCAAGTCCAGTTTTGCTGTCAAGGTGCACGAATGGAGTTCGTCTTGGTTTGCCCAAAGGAAACATGAAAGAGGCTCTTCCTCATCGAGTTTTTCTTCCCACGATGATTGTGCATCAAAGACCACAGAAAATGTAGCAGCAGCCACAAAAGTCAAAGCCAAGAAAAAGAGATCAGGCTTTGAATCTGAAACAAAAAATGTCACTCTTCTTAACATGACGAGTGAAGATACTATAATGGCTTCTGAGAAGCCCTTGAGGGAGAGAGACTCTGAATCACTACTTATGATACCACTGTCACCATTAAATGAACCTCTACAAGAAGCATTACCATATCCACTACCTCAGATAACACCACCTACAGCACAATCATTTCCCTCACCACCACCAACACCACTCTCAGAAATAGAAATTCCACCAACAGCACCGACAATATTCCAGAGCCCAGCACAGCAGATTATCTCTGCTGGAGGATCTACAAATGAGAACCAGGAGCTAAGCGTGAATGGATATGAAAGAGAATTTATCTGGGCGAAGAAATATAGGCCTTTACAGTTGCAAGATTTCCTATGCAATAGAAAAGTTGCACTTGAACTACAGGCAGTAGTAAGGAATTTTCATGAAAAACGAGAAGACTGTGGTCACTTCATATTTGAAGGTAACCCAGGGGTAGGAAAGAGGACCATGATTGCGGCTATGCTTAGAGAAGCTTTTGGACCAGACGAAGTGCAGGTAACAATTAAATTATCACCTGTACTATATATATTAAACTATAGTATATATATCTGGAGCTGGAAATGCAATCCTTCCAACTCTAAGAGCAATCAAACATCCACAATCATTTGGCAGAACTACTTTTGTTCATAGTTTTGTCAGGTGAAAACTCATTTTACTCTGTTGCATACAAGTGGTTATCTGATCAATTGAGCGTAATATCCACAGGCAAGAGAAGAAATCAAGGAATTTCCCTTGAAGGTAAATACAAGCACTTCACAGAATGTTCCCATTTATTTTGGATTTCTTCATCTCTTTTTCAGTTCACTGGACATGCATAGACTTTACACTGCATTTTAGCACAGCAACTGAACGACAATTTGTCTGCTAAATTTTATCAAATGAATATCAAGGACATAATGACGTAACCTAAATATACTGCTCGAACCAGAAAAGGCCTGAAATTTTACAATGAATTACTAGTTCCTGTTGCAAGCACAGAGAAAATAAATGTAGCTGCAAATCTTTTTTCTCTATGTATATGAATATTTCAGTTTAACTCTCCTTTTTAGCCAGAGCATCACAAAATATGGCAGAGCTCTGCATCTTACTTATTATTAAGGCATTATTAGTAAGAAGCTCTAGTACTGCTCATTCAAGATCTTTTTAAGATTAAGCCCCTTTGCGCCATACAGCAGAGAGAAATTAATTTAATCATGAAAAAGCATGATGCTTGCTTATCCACTTCATGTGCTAGCAAACTACTCTGCATTACCTAACCAGATCTAATACAGAGGGGAAAATAAGACTCTAGTCAAGGATCTTATGAAATTAATATGTTTCTCAGTAGAGCTCATATAATTGACTCGCAGGGAGAAGTAGCTGAGAGCATCCATGTAAAGTTAATGGTATCACCCCGACATACTGAAGTCAACTTTTCTGACCTTAAAGGTTATGCAAAGCATGTGATACTTGAACTTATCAATGATAGAAATCACGAGTTGTCGGACAAAGTATTGCAAAACAACCTCAAGAACTGCCGAGGTATGAATATCAAATCTTTATCAAGAAATTATGTGGCCTCAAAACTTAAGATCATTGACAGACTATGTAATGCTGTAACAGCTATTATCATATACGAAGCAGACAAGCTATCAGTTGATGCTCTGTCTTATGTCAAATGGATGCTAGAAAGGTTCAAAGGATGTAACAAGGTATTCTTTTGCTGTACTGATGCCTCAAAGCTAGAGTCCATTAAACCACTTTGCCGGTTTATTCAACTCCTCGAACCCACAAATGAAGAGGTGCAGTTTTAATGTCTCATACTTCCAAACTCCGAACTCACCTTCCTTCAAATCTAACTGATTCACGATATACATTATATCTTATCTGTTCACTCTTTTCTCTAGATTCTCAAAGTATTGGCCTCCATAGCAAACCAAGAAGGGATAGAACTCCCTCAAGAATTGGCCAATAAAATTACAGAGAATTCCAGGAAGAACCTAAGACAAGCTATACGCTCATTTGAAGCTATTTGGAACTTCAAGTATAGTCCAGAAAAGAGCACATATATAGTTCATGTAGCAAGTTATATGTCTCCGGTTTCTAAAAGTATATTATTTGGCTAATATTTTCAATTTCCCATACTTTGTGCAATGAAGCCACTGCAGATCTTCTCTACAGGGAGCTCAACTTATCAGAACTGGGTGGGAAGATACAATAGGCAAAATTGCAAGAAATGCTGTAGAAGAACAAAGCCCAAGACAGTAAGTATCATCTAACATATATGACAACAACTAGTTTTAGTCACAAACCAGTTTAAGATTAACAGTGCAAATGCATATATCAACACAGGCTTTACAATATTCGTCAACAACTTCAAATTCTTATAGAGCACAATGTGGCTCCAGATTTCGTATTGCAAGTAAGACAAATCAAATTTTATGCTGACCATGAACAATTCCAATCAATTTAACAAATTATATCTTGTGCAGGCTCTAAAAGATGAACTACAAATAATTCTTCCACAACAGTTACTGCCACAGTTTGATAAGCTCTACAATGATTATAAAGTATGTAATAATATTCTTTTCTTTGTTAGAGTTGCTCGTCCATGATAGATGTGCCACAGCATGGACAGCTAACAGTTCCTTTTCATTCTCAGAAAAATCATTTCATTACAAAGTGCTTAGCCTCCACACATCAACGAGAGGATTCTGGAAAACGACTAAATGATCCAAGAACGAATGTGCTAGAGTTCATGAGCATTGAAGGTACACATTAGATATCTATCGCATGAATACCACGTTTAGGGACAAACTATATGACCTTTGGTTTACAATTTGAAACCATAATAAATAGAATTCCTGAATAAAGCCCTACAGAGATTTTCCAACTTGGCAGAGACATTATTTGTGATACAAGAAAAAATTACTGTGTATTGAAAATTTCAATATTGTCTCACTAATGTTTCCAACTCCAAAAACTCCCTGGTCAACAAATGGTATCACAGTCGGGTTCAGCATAAACTAAAACTAGCCCAAACAACATAATTTTGCTTATGGACAAACTATAGAACCATTGCTTTACAATTTGAAACCATAATGAACAGAATGCCAGGAAAAGACCTACAGATCTTTTCAACTTGGCAGAGGCATGTTTGAGTTACAAAAAAATATTACTGCAATTTGAAATTTTCAATACTATTTCACTAATGTTTCCAACTCCAAGAACTTCCTTAGCAACAAATGGTATCATAGTTGGGTTCTAGCATAAACTAAAAGTAGCCTAAACAACATAATTTTTGCTTTATAACCAGCACTCAGATAAAACAAAGTATTCAGATAAGACTTCTATGACTATCCTAAATCCAAATTCCACAAGAGCCGAGAGGAACCCTTTTATGGAATAAAATATTACAGAAACTTGGTTGATCCTCTCTATGATAGAGTGAAGATGAGAAGGAAATAAGAACTTAATTAAGAACGAT
>JAPKLX010000055.1:47939-117983 GCA_026898415.1 Leonotis leonurus | reverse complement strand
TCTTCCGCCTCCTCGAATAAACCTTAATCCCTCCAGCATCTCTATCACTCTATGAAGATCAGAATAAGGTTTAATTCTCCATGAAGGGAGGACAAGTTACAAGAAGCAGTAGAAAGAAAATTACAATAACCCTAAGGGACAAGATCATTCTTGCTTGAAGCTTGTATAACAAGGCATTCATTATCAATGACAACAAAGTCATGGTGAAAGTTGCTAGCTAGTCCAATGCTATTATCTCTTATCAGCTTTTCTTACTCAAAAATGGCACCAGAGCTTTACAAAAGCTCAATGATTATTTTTCAACAAAGTACTTCTTGCAAACACTTAAAGTTCGAGATGCTTCGGGCAATGGGATCTTACTTCATTCTTCCAACATGTTTAAGTTTACCCATATTTCCCTTATAGTAGATAATCATTTTTGTTTTTATTTTCATCAGGGCACGATCTATAGTTGATAATTTACTATCTTCCCCAATATTTTTGTGTGCTTAATACTTCCTTCTCTTTTCTGTTTTTTTAGAATTTATGGCAAGATTCATGAGCTGGTATAAAGCCTGGGTGTAGAAGGAGGTCTAACCAGAAAGCAGCCAGGAGCATCTGAGATCCTATCTACCGACTACCATTACATGTTCTAGTTATCAAGGATTACAACAACACCTTGTTGTATATGGTTGCAGCATAACATAAGACATAATAACAAATAGTTAGCTTTCTACTTCCTGTAAAGGCATAAATAAAAAAACCATGCTACATGGAAACCTATGCTGGATAATTTTTGTTTGGCCGAGTATTCCATCCTGAAGCCTAAATATACATGGCTGAGACTTCGATTTGAATCCTTACAGTATACATATATGCTTTTTACGTTCTATAAGTTACAAAAGTTGTTCTCAGTTATATTCATAGTTAAGGTAAATGGTATAGGTAACCACATTTTTTTCGCTCATAAGAGACTGTTAGCAAGGAGGATAACATACAGAGAACTTGCGGTGTAAGAAAAACATAGCATCTCCTAGCCAGGTTATATGATGCATTAAATGAATGCTGCTTGGTTATATGGTTCCACATTTACTTATTTACATTGTCAAAGTCTACAATTCGGACTGTAGATAAAATTAAAAACTGAATCATGTCATATTTTACAAACTAAGTTCTAACTCAATGTGTTAAGCAAAGAGATGCCTGAGCCACCAAGTGATAATAAAACGAATCAAGTGAAGAGTTGTAGCTTGCCTCTTGCTATGCAGTGAAATTAGATTACATGGATAGTTTACACAGTTGAATATGTGTACAAACTAAGTCCTAACTTGGTATGTCACTTTTGGGCATGCTTTCTGATTTGCTATTCTTCTGACACATTTAGCATGAAAGTTGAAACTAGAACATTGTTCAGTTTTTTCGGACATTGACCCAAATTTGGATTTTCAACTAGAGTTAGCCAGCAGCTTCCTTGTTGTCCAAATGTATCTTATCGAGGGTGACTAGCTAGCTGGACACTCTTATCAAAGTACTTATGAGCAGGAGAACAAAAAGTACATGAACAAATGCAAAATAGCAGAACAAAAAGCAACTCCGCGTCACAATGAGCAGGAGATGGATCAAGGTCAAATGGGAGTAAAGGAAAAACAAACAAAGGTAGAGCATACTGGCTCAATTGTAGAAAATTAGAAATTACAAAGAAAAATATCTGATTTCTGACTGATCAATATAGCTTTTAGTAATTTCTTAACAACAAGAAAATGTCGTAAGAATATCCTATGCACGCAGGCTATTTGAAACACACATACACATGCTCACACACAACTCAATAGATAAGAGAGCAATCAGGTATTAGATTAAGAAGGCAAAACAGAACAACAAACCTTAAATTTTTCATTCATAGAATTATAGAATGTCTATAAGCCTTTTTCAATATATTAGAAGCAGATAAAATTAAGACAAGACTGTTCATATCCATTACTTTCTAGAGAAACAGATTACAAAATCGGTTCTGTGATAGCTAACCTCAGAAAATGTTGCAAGTACCACTCTATTGAACTGCCAAGCGCTGAAGATGGTCTGAGAAGACCTCAAAGCTGACATCATCAGTGAAAATGATATCACCACCAGGAGCTACATGAGAATCTGAATTATAAGTAGCTGAAGGATTTAACTTCGCCAGCAGAAAACGGGCCTGCACATTTTATGAAAATAACTGTCATATTATGGAAACGTGGACAACTCAACGTAATCTATTGACAACGCCCCCTCATGTGCAGCGTGGACAACTCAACGTAATTTGTTGACAATGATATTGGGTGGCAACCCATCATTGAATGGGGTAGGCTCTGATACCATAATAGACTTGGATGTTGGGCCCAATCCCCCCTAAAAAGGCCTTATTAGGGGGAGGGGATCCCTCACCAAACATATTGGATCAAACTACCATCCCTCATCAATGTGGGACAACAACACAACTTTAACACTTACCAAGTTAAGAAATCCACAAATTTATTTTCTACACTCATTTTACCACTTATTATGGGCTATCATAATAATTCCTTCTAATTAATATATTCATCTGAGAAAGTAAGCTTAATTGAAATTGTATGAACCAACCCTATAATGAAAGCGAGAACTGCAGGAGGGAAAAAAACACCCAGAACTGCATTGCCTCGGCGATCAAATTTATTGTTTGTCCTGATGGCTAGTATTAAAAATGCACCCAGAGAATACCTCATTACTAAAGCCACACCAAATATAATGTTTTCAATATTTTATGATGTCAACACACTTCACACACCATGGTGAAAGTGGAAAACAGACAAAGTAACTGGAAGCAAAGGAGAAGGCAGCATATGATTGTTTTGGATTTAGATGCAAACGACAAAGCTGTCCCCCAACTGTGCTTAGTTAACCAAAGGAGAAGGAATTTCGTTATCTGAATGTGTGAATCATGAATAAGAGTGTGCTATGGATAAATAGCCTCAAATGCATTAGCTATAGCTTAAATCATATAAGACACCCAAAATTACTTCATTGATCTGATATGTGATAGACCGTTTATAGATATCTCTGCATAGAGCTGCTATAAAAAACAAGCGCAAGGGGAAAAAGCACCCATAAGCAGCACAGAGATGTTGAGGAGGGCTAAGATGATAGACCGTTTATAGATATCTCTGCATAGAGCGGCTATAAAAAACAAGCGCGAGGGTAAAAACGTCTAACCATGGACAGAGAATTCTAACAATAGCATCAAATCATTAGATAGCTTGAAAACTTTACATACAAAGATAAAGTCCATTCTTTTATTATACTATATAAAGATTTTCAGGTTTAAAGAAAATGCAACCACCTAACAACCCATATATTCCGTATTAAAGCATAACTACGGGAGATACAACAACCAAAAGATCTACAGCATGGAAGTCATATGCCTTACGCAACATTCTGAACCTAATGTAGATAATTCAACAAATTCCTGTTCATATTAATGAAAATTGCAGACTACATAGCCACAAGGTAACAAAACAAAAATGCATGCAAACAAGGCAAGAGTATGGTATGCAGTTACTATGCCTTATAATACTAGTTTTGATGGAAGAAATTGAAGGACCTGAGAACCATGTTGATCACAGATTACGAGACGGGGAACTGGAAATCTTTCTCTTATTATGGCATCTGTGTCATTCCGGGGAGCTTGTAGCAAGTGAGCGAAGGCCTAAAGAACACATGATCCAATTATGTCACGATTCCTAACAGTAACAAAATTCATGCGGACTTCAGACCAGCAACTTAACTGGTTCAGTAATGAGGTGCATATGCAGTTATTAATACAAAAATCATATTTTATTATTACATTTTTCTTCCTTTTTTAGAAAAGAAACAGAAAAATTATTGTTAGAGACGAAGTCAAAGTTGTAGTATGATCACTTAGTATTTAGAATCAATTTGTTGATTAATATTCTGCAACTGTTAAGTTGATTAATATTTAATTATTTGTTTAATTACGACCTTAAATATAATAGGATACCCCTGTGTGCGTTTGGTTTAGGTTTAGAACGAAATGGATTCTCTCCCTAAATAATAATTAATTAAACCACTATGCAAGAATAATAAACAATAAATAGATTAGAAATACTAATTAATAATAGTATCTTTGGATCCATCTGTAACACTTGTAGACTATGAAATTTTAGAGCAAGGGGACAATAAATCAAATGCAGATTACTAGACCATCTATAACATAACAGACCAATATCCAGCCAAAATAACAGGGACACGACTTTTTGTATCTTCATATATTAAGAAGAACCCACTAAACTACACTGAATTGGAAACAGCTTGTACCACCACTTCAGGAGTCTGGACATATTCAGTATATGTATGAGGAGTAAAATTCATGGAGCAACAGACTTACCTGAAGTTCAGGTAATTCATGATATCCAGCTTTTCGCCATTGAGCAATAGTCGATCCATGAAATACAACAATAGTGAAGTATGAGTCAAGAAGAAGGATTTTATCAGCAGCTATGGATACCACATCAAGAAGTGCAGCTTCTGGTCCAGAGTGGAAAGAGTACGAGATCAAGGAAGGTTGAATCATGACAACTGAATTAGAAACGTTTTCTCTATTCAGAATCATCCTAAAGTATGCAGTCTCATCTGGGCTATTGGAAAACCTGAATAAAACAAGATAAAATAAAACCAGATCTTAGCTCAACAAAAAAAACAGTTTGAAGTTTAGAAGCAGAAACAACTATTGTTCACCATCTCTATTCCACAACTTGTCTTTGAAACATAGTATATATTTTATGGCTTGATCTCAGTTTTTGGGGCTTGTACGCATATCCAACTTAACAATCTTTGCTTTTTTATATTTTTGTTTTGATGGGAAGTATTTAAACATTATCTGAGAGAGAGAGTGAGAGAGATAAACATGTACCTGTACAAATTGTGATCGTCGTAAGTGGAACATGAACTGAGGAAATATTGATAATCTAGGGGATAAACCAAAAGAGGATGGACTGTCCTTCTGGTACTCTCCAAATTGTGTACATATGTGTATCAATGATTTATCAAGCCACCTTATAGGGTCAAATTCAGCCTGTAGAGAAAATTAAAATTTATAACTTTGAAAGAAAGGTAAGCCAAGCAATACCAAGAATCAATCAGAAGACAACATGCAAAGCAAACATCTTTGCCAGAAAAAGCAATTAAATCAAGGAACAGATTAATATAATATGTTCCTGTACCTAATCGGGTTGTAGTAACCAAAAACACAGTTACAAGTGCATACCCTCAAATGTTATCTCACAGGAAGCATATTCATCTTTGAGTAAGATATAAGTGTTTTCTCAAAAGCTAGTTACTAAGAGATGCATCATTGAGTAGTGCATTACAACTTAGACATTATATTGCATCTTCATGTACAGTGATAACACTATAAAGTATAAGCAATAGCCTTAGAAATTAACAGATTCACTCAAGATGCAACTGCCAGTTTGTTATAAATGTCTCAGCAAATAATAAGTTTATAACCTTGTCATTGGAAGAGGAAAAGTATACATTCACTACAAAGGTAAAGTATTATGAACTTGAAAGATATTGTTGGTGTCATCAGGGTCCACACAAGGAATGGGAACTCTTGATGTTCTCAGGATCAACAAAAAAACATACCGTAACTTCATTAGAGGTAATCTTATCCTACACCATATGGAATCTATAACAGGAGAAATTTTAGATTCTTCTTCACAATATCTCATACAGAAGAGGCATAGTATATCACCTCAGTTTCCATTTTGAAAGAAACTTGGCGAGCCATTACTGCGGCAGCTGCTTCTTGGTCAAATCCAGATATAAGTTCCTGCAAAGAATACAATATATGTGTAGCCAATCTTAAGCAATAGAATAAAAAGAAAACATAAGTAAGCTATAACATCTAAAATATGAAACGATAGTAAAAGATTTCAGAGTGTCTTGAATACCATTTCAGAAACTATTTTTCTCATCCTATAACATTATATTGTTCTCTGGTCTTTATAATCCATCCTTTATTAGCCATTTAACAGAAATTGAAGCTAAGGGAGTCTTCCACAAGCTATTAGCCAGTGATAAAATGCATAAGCAAGAGAAGGAAATATAACAAAGAAACTAATTGCACATTAATGTAATGCTGATCCAAGAGTCGAACTTAGAAATTTCTCACCAAAATTGGGAAAATGCCTTTCCAATTCAACCATGATGAACTGTCATGTGCGATTTATTGAATATTGATTAACTACACAAAAAATCTTCATACCCCCATAAATATATTCCAAAAACTTATCTCAAATGCACTAAGATCCACAGCTACCAAAACTATGAGCAGATGAAACTAAAATCCACCAAATCTATGTAATCTCTTATCATAAAGGTTTTAGCTCTTTAAAGTTTGTTGCTTTATACGGCTAACTCTTACATAAAAAATGCTAAATTTTCCACAGCGTACAAAAAGAAGATAAAGATGCTTACATCTTTGATAAAAAAAGAAAAAAAGAAGATAACTGGAAGTGTAGTAACACGGAGACTTCAACGTGAATCACAAGAAAAGGTAGAAAAAAAAAAGAAGAAGATAAAGATGCTTACATCTTTGATCCCAGGTCCAGCGACCCATCTTCTGGAGAGTGTAGTAGCACGGAGTCTCATTTTCCCACTGCTGTGTTGATAACTGGAAATGAATATTTCACTAAAAGTTAGAATAGCCCTGACTGAAACACTAACATAGCTGCTGCAACATCAAGTAATTTGAGGAAGAATCATTCTAGAAGCCTACTAGGTAAGAAACTGGAAATAAAACTGTTTGTTTGCTGACTGAGCAATAATATCTGGGCTTTCTTTCTTGGCAATATCAAATATTATACACAAGGAAGTATTTTTGTCAAGGCCGCACAACTTCCATGCATTGGTACTCCCTTGGCCAATAACAGTTTCGGAGCACAACGGACCTTTCTGCAGAAACAGGAAGCTGTTAAGAAATTTAGCCACACATACACCGTATGCACTCCTTCAGAGGTGAGGGGGCCATACTTTATCAAGTGATGCACAAGGCCCAATTATTCCCTGAACTTTGACATCTTTTGAGCAGTTGATCTCAAATATACCGCTGCACATATTAAAAGACTAGGTCAAGCTTCCTATCTAAGATCATCTCGTTTAATAAGTACAAAATGTACACTAGCATAAAAAATATTAAAGTGAAACTCTAAAATGGCTTGAAAGTTGAAACATTCATTACAAGAGCATCTTAATTAGCATGCACAAGCAGAACATCCCATGGGAATAAATAGGATAAGATGCAAATTTTTGTTAAAATCAAAGAGTAGGTAAAACATAGGGATGATCAAAGAGTAGGAATAAATAGAAACTTATTTTGGATAAGATGCAAGTTTATGTCAAAATCAAAGAGTACGTAAAACATAGGGATGATAAATCCCCAATGGTGAAATCATTGTAACTAAACATACAAGATTTTGATCTAGTGCAAATTATAATAGCCAGTCTTCATGACAGAGTTAAACAAAAGCCTAAGCAAACCTTACTTCGATGCAATTCCCAGATCATGATCACCATTTTGGAAGATACATCTTAAAGAATCCTTGAAAATTGAATGGCAAAAGCTTTCAGCAAGAACAACTAGTCCTCCAGTTTTTTCAACTGCTACTTTAAGCTCAGCAACTCCAACCTAGCAAACTCGCATACAAAAATGATTGATGTTTCTGGTTTTCTGACTAATGAAGACGTGACATATTACTAAACAGAAACCCACCTGGAATTATTGAGAACATTTAGAAAAGACAATCATTAACTGGGACAGTTAGGCCCCATAGCCATTGCCCGTCAAAGTTGTACATTACGGTATATTTGGCTGTTAGAAATTTATGGGAGACTTATCACATGTTCAAAATTTTCAACAACTTTATTTTTATAGAAACAAGAAACATTGTTAGATAAGTCATAAGTTTGAGTAGTTACATAAGCAATGTGTAATCTCATCTAAAAGAAAATGACAAAACCCTAGCTTAAAGTACAACTCAAAAAGAGTATCAGTTGCTAAAATCCTAACAAAAGTTACAACTCCAAAAGACTTCTCCGGCTAGCTAAAAGTACACCAAAAAAAAAAGTCCTTTTAGCAAAAGAGTTGAACATGTAGCCCATCTTCTTTCCACTGTATGAAAATTATTGTTAGAAACTGAGGATGGAGGTAATCCCCAAATAGTGATAAAATCCTAACAAAAGTTACAACTCCAAAAAGAGTATCACTTACTCTAAATCTTAAAAAAGCAATGAGTTCTTTCACAAAAAGGGCTAAACATGCAGCCCATCTTTTCTCAACTTCACGATATTCTTTGTTGTTAAGTATGGAGTCGGACCATTAATGTGTGGCATAATTAGCTGAACCGCAATATTTTACCAAGACAAGTTCAAGTATTTTAGAGGTCCATAATATTGATAATTAAGTAAATGCTCTCCAGTAGAAGTGTGCCTAGGTCAATTAGTTATTCGTTTATTAGTTCATCAGTTTATGCTCTATCTTTATTAAAATTTCAAGGCCTGGACATAAATGCAGCAACCAGTCCATGCAAAGTAGATCGGATGCATGGTTTTGGTCATCCTTTTAATACTTAACCTCATTTGGTTTTTGAGTTGTCTTCGGCTTCAAGTATCAAAACTCAAAAGCCTTTACATGAGGATGACATTGTCGGGAACAAAATAACCTTTTTACCAATATAGAAGTCAAAGTCGTTCAAATATTAACAGCATGAAAGATCATAATTTCTCTTTCCTAATATGCAATCTACAACTAATGAATACCTGATCAAGTGCACAAGCAAAAACATCTAGCACGTGACCCTGATGAACAAGTTGTTTTGAAAGTGATTCATAGAACTTCACAGCTTTGTGGTAGTGAGGAGCTGAATCTTTATCCAGGTCCTTGTGTGAACGTAGAGGTTCAGACAGACTTTTAGACACGATCTGCATATTTAGAAAGCGAAGCTTCAGCAAAATCTTATATATTCCACATATAAAGCATGAAAAATCAAAATCAGATATGCAGTATGTGCTACATGCTTAGTCATAAAAAGTCATGCTTTCGAAAGATGTATGAGATCAAAATTCTTACAAAGGGATGATCATTGGCCCTTTCAACAGGATTCAACCAAAGAAGTAGCTATAATAGTAAATAAATCCAAGCACCACAGGTAGGTCAACTTACAGCTCCTGGGCCCTCGGTTGAGGGTCCACCCAAAAACGCCATAATCCTAGCCCCAGTACCCGGTACACATGCTCCCAACAAATGCGCAGCCAAACTCAATGCTGCACCAGTACACCTAGCAGCCCGTTGATCTGATGGAACCGGCCAAAGATCTTTCTGAAGCTCCTCTAATATCTTGTACATAAGATGAGAAATGCAAAAGAAAATGCCATTAGCTGGTTCAATTTGATTACTAACAAAACTGAAAATATGTTAATTCAAGAGAATTTAGATTGTACATATAACACATTTTCAGGAGATTGATTTTTGACAATTTAGTAACGGATAAGAAGGCACTTCAAACAAATTGCCTTAGTACACCGCATTGAAAATTACAAGCAGAAAAGATAGTACTGCAATTTTCTTAAGTAGAATAAAAAGTACAGCAATACCATACTTCAGAAATCATACCGAATTGAGAACGAACTCACAATCGGACGCAGGCAACAAGAACCTTCCAACACTCTCCTGTGACAGGCCATCTCTCACTCCAACAATGACACCTGTAGTCGGTCTAGGTCTTTTTGAGAAGAATCCCATCTGTTCCAACAACTGATCCTTAGTCAACTCCTTTGTCCCCTTGAACACGTGAACTTTAGGAATTAGTCCAAAGCCCAGCTCATGGACATGCACATATGTACCAAAAGTAATCAACCCGATCAAACAATTCTCAGTCACCATTCCCAGCACCTGCAACCATATATACCATCCATGAGCTAAGTTACATCAGTCCAAAATCACCAACATTACATTAATAGTATAAGTGATAATGCCCAAATGAGCATTGTATGGTGTGACAAAAAGTTAAACTTAAAGGAGTTAGTTTATGTGCTTGGTGCAAGAATATAAAATATAAATAATGACAAAATTAGTTGGAATCTTTGAATTAGTTCGGGCAAAATGTCTAATGCAACTAAGCCTCCAAAACAGGTTCTAAATTGGGAACCGGTTCCAACAAACCGTCTATTAAGCTGTCTGATGGCAGCCATGATCATCAGAAAATTCAACAACGGGCCAATTAGTAATAAAAAATGATTCTTGAGTCCTGATCACTTGAATAATAATCACAATATATTCGAAATAAGCATCAGGATTCTGGAGGACAAGAACATGCAAACCTGCAGCAAAGCGGACTTCAAATACCCCAACTCCTCCTCAATAACACAAGTATCCACGACAAACAAAAAAACATTAGTGCTCCCAGGCTGTGGCTTCTCCTGCGGCTGCGGAGGAGCAGGAGTCTCATACTCGATAGTCGTATACTGCGGGAATAGCTCAGCCGGGAAATTCTGCTCCGAAATCGACTGGTAGTGCGGCGGAAAGTGGTTGCGCTGGAGGCAGAAGCTGCAGATCCATATCTTGGTGACAGAGGAGAAATCGACGATCGAAAATGGATTGATCACGGATCGGCAGCTGCGGCATCGTAGTGGGGAATAAGGGAGGAGCGGCGTGGCCTCGGGGAACGGCTTGAGCGGAGTGTAGATAGCGGCGATCGGGATGGCGCAGTTGGCAGCGTGGGCTTTAGTACCGGGAAGGACGTTCCACGGCATGCGGACGGAGTCCTGTAATTCAAGGTCGAGGAATTCCGTCATTGCAGCGACTCCGCGGTGCCCGGCGGTTATTGTTACTGAAGTAACAGTACCTTTAGATGGTCACTCGCAAATTCATGGAAATTAATCTGCGTATATTTTTAATTATTATTCTAATAATTTCGGACGTTTGTATTATCCCAACGGCCCTATTCTATTTATGGGCTCACCTTTTACCAAATTCTACTCCCGACCTTTCTATTTCTTAGAAGAAGAAAAACAAGAAAATATAGAAAAAAAAAATTATAATTCCATTCAATGTAGAACTAGTTTATCGTTCATTAAAATAAGAGTGTGTTTGGCTAAGTTTATTTTAAAAAGCTTATAAGTTATTGGAGCTTATAAATTCTTGCAAGAGTTTATAAGATAAAATTTATAAGTTGTTAAAGTATTTTGATAAATGTGTTTATAAGCTCTTTTAACGTGACATAGACGGTTATTTATGTAATTTTGTTACAACTTATAAGTTCATAGAAAAATAAGTCAAAATGTAACTACTTATTTTTGAACAGCTTATGATCTTCAAAAGTTTATTTTTACATAGCTATTAAAGAGCTTAATTTGTCAAACACTTTAAAAGAAACTATAAACTTCTAAACAACTTATAAGCTGTTTTAAAGAGCTTATAAGCTTAGCCAAACCCCTTCTAAATTAATTAATCTTTCAACTTATTACTCTTCAACGGTCAACTCAAAAACGACTTCGTTGGTGCTATCTGCTTTTTCCACAGGTGATTGTTTAACTTATTCAGTAATTTGCTTTTCATCAAATCATTATTAATTTATTTATATATATAAATGTGAAAAACTATTCACCAAGGGGATGTAGCTCAGATGGTAGAGCGCTCGCTTAGCATGCGAGAGGTATGGGGATCGATACCCCACTTCTCCAATTTTTTTTTTTTGTTTTGTAATTCTTCACTTTTTTCCTCTTAATCGGACTAGTATCAATATAGAGAAACAAAATTTAAAAATAAAATTTTTACTGCAATCCTTTATAAAAGTAATAATTTCCCATAAATAATATTTCAATGTATAAATAATTCTGAAAGATGTGCACAACTAAACTATCAGTCTAAAATAGTGAGGCAAAAAATAAAGAAAAAGAAGGCAAAAAGTAAAGAAAAAGAAGATGGACATGCCAATTGCATATTACATTGAAGATGTGACAATATCTTACAAATTTTCAAGGCAAGTACGAGATAGAGACAAATGTTTAATTTAAGATCGCGACAATGATATATAAAACACAGATATCCACTATTTTGTTCTTGCAAGTGTCGCCAAAAATAAGTAGTACCTTCATTCTGTTCCACGTGATATGCAGAATAGTCCTTTCTCCTAAGACCCAACCCAGCATTGACAATGAAACACAACAGTGGATCATCAGAAAGATAAACCATCTAATGAGGTAAAGAGGGGAATGCTGAGCATGCGATCGTCAGCATTTTAATCATCAACGAGCAATGTTGTATCTGAGAATAGGAACTTGCTGCTTACTCCAAACAAATTGGCAACTTGTAGGACGACGCTTTGGCATGTGGAACTCATTGGTGACAGGGCTTCCGGAAGACACGGCATGCACTCTGGTAAAAACTCTATCTTATCGAAGGATGGGGAGTATATTGACAGTACAGCTCGACAGAAAACAAATCTGCAATGGTCGGAAAAAATATATCATATCTGACATGATAGACAAAACCCAAACTAAGATCCTGCTAAATAAGGAATCATTACTTTGATGAAGCTTCTAATACGATGAATCAAACTAGCATAGTAGATGATGCGTTAATATAACCACATGTGAAGGATCTCATATCATGGATTCTTTGAAAATAAATTCAAAGTAATAGTACGCTGGAAATAAAGTAATAAAAATAGCAACGCAGAATCGACTACCTAAGAAGGAGTCTCCTCAAGAATGGATCAGTTAAAATTTGAGCCCATACAGGATCAAGACTGTTGGTCGCAGCCAATAATGATCCCAGATTATTTAATAAGGACTGGAGCAATTTCTCTCCTCTGTTGTACAGGTCCTGAAACCCAAGCATTCCGTTGAGATAGTTCGTATTAATATGATATTACACAAAGTAATAGAACTTTTATGCATTGTGCACGAATAACTAACTGTACCTTTTCAACATCAGAGCCTGTAAACCCAACCAACAGGATGAATGTCTGTAGAGGAGATGTGAGAAAACTGGTGAACAAGCTTCCACTAGGTTGCCGAGATGAGTCTCCTATAGATAATGATGACACTGGAGAAAGAAGAATGGCAGCACGTTCTCCTTTTTCTGCACCACTCATAACCTGTAGCAGGTCAATCTTCGATTAGTTTTGGCTATCATCAAAAGGAAAATAGTTTTCTTATTGAAAAAAAAAAAAACTAAGAGAAAGTTGGTTTGGTGAAACTTACCTTGAATGCTTTACTATTATCACTGTCAACAATAAGAAAGAGGGGCCTTCTAGTGAAGGGTAATAGGTCTGAGGGATATATGCAGTTCATGCCTGAAATATAACATACATATAAATCAGTATCGCAGCTTTTGGAAACTCAAAACAACCATTAGTAAAGACGGACACTCTTTCTGATATGAGATATGGCTTTAGTTATTGTACCCAAGAAGAACCAATGTGAAATTACATCTAGATATTAAAATATAACAAATACTCAATAAATAAAGGCATTATAATAATCTTTACCCCCTCCAGGTCCACGAGGTCCAATACGTAAGCAATCGACAGTGCAACCAGACTGGTCCACACTATCATGTCCACTGGTGATGGAATACGTAGAATTGGGATCTGAGTTGATTGAATGAAACTGAAAGCCCCTCACTATGTTTTCAGTGTAACCAATAGAAGTTCCAGCACGAGTTGGAGACGACATCACATGTGAGCTGCTTCCTGGACCAAATCGAATGATGTTTTGTCATGTTTGACAATGAGAGCGAATAAGAAATAATGTGCAGTCTCTGCACAGGCTCAATTACCTGAAGCCGAAAGGTATATAAAGAGTATTCCATCAGAAGGAAGTTCCTCGCAAACTGTTCCTAAGACCTAACAAATATGCATCGTTACATTCTAAAGAGAAAGGTCTGCACACATAATTGTATAGTTTTAATATGGAAGTTTGATTTTAGAAACTCTATAATAGATAGTTTTCATAAGCACTTCTATATTTATTGATAGTTTGATACAGTTCAGTCATTGATAGTTTGATTCAAAAGAACATAGTAAGTTTTTTTTTCCATTTCAATTCTTGTATATAAAATCCAACTCTGGTGACATAGAAAATGAAATTGTAAGGAGAACCTCTTGATGGTGAATACTCACTGCCATGAAATGGGTGACTGATGGGCGAAATAGGATGGCTTTCCTTGGATTAGGTGGTAGAGTTGGATCAGTCATATCCTGATTGACACGATTAGGTCCTGAAGCCCCATTTTGACTAGCACCAGATCCAGGCCCAAAGGAGGGAGCCAAGTTTGCCTGGTAAAATGAGCCACTGGGTTCCCACTCTAAATTTTGTAGCATCCTGAAAGTGTCGAGTGTGAGTTCTGAAAATTTGACCTGATGAACAGCAAAGAGCAACATATGATAGCTGTAGTTTGTGGAGTATAGCACTAAATATCATTATCCAACAATCACGGGGATATTTGAAGGAAAAGCTTTGAACTTATGCTACTCAGATATATTTTTACTATTGGATTATTAGAGAATAAATAATATAAACCTCATTAGGATGGTAGCTGCACAATAAAGCATCTCTTAGCCTTAGTTTCCTCTTAACATCTGTAACATGTGGGAGACAATCTGGGTGAAGGTCCAATACAACACTGTATCTCAAAGGCCTGAGATTCATAAAAGCTGTGTCAGCTTTCAGAAATTTAACTATCTCCTGAATAACGAGCTTCCATTCTTTAAAATCTGTTTCCTGGAAACAAGAACATCATATAGGTGATTGAGATTCAGCAATCTACAGTCGAACTACGTTACATGTAAGCTACTGCCATTGATATAAAATGTGCCAACTGCCAAGGATCTTCTATCATTAAATAATATCCAGTAAATATAGCATTAATATGAAGGTATGCATTAAGAAAGAGGTGTCAATTCCTGGTATGCACCTCTTTATCTAACACTTCACAACATTAATTGGACTTCCATACATGCTTATAGTAAACAATCAATAGGCATTTCAAGATAAATGGGACACAACAATGATTAAACAAAAGTCTATTGAGGTTACTCGTTAAGTTGAAAAACTGGTCCCAATATGGAGTTGTACTTTGACATGAGAAGAGTATCCAATACATTTAATTCTATTGTACCTCAAACCTATGACCTATCTCCAACAACCACATAAGGGTATATACACACTGGTATGTTAAGTTAGAACATAACCTGAAAAGTCCTTTTGCACTCGTCGAGCAACATTTTAAGCTGATTCACCAACTGATAAACCATCTCTCGGCGGTTCAAGACCAGACAAACTGTTAGAAAACGAGCAAAGAACCTCAACTGCTTGGTAGCAAGATTGACATCCTGATGCATCCCATCTTTGAAGTACTCTCTCGTCAAGATAGCCTCATAAAATATATAAGCTTCTGACAAATAATTTGCCTCACCAGTCCTCATGTACTGTCCGAAATAAAGCTGCCCAATCCGTGAGGCAATCTCCCCAATCTCCCATCTCTTTAACCCAGCCTCCATCAACTTCTGCCGATTCTCTTGCTGGAACTTCCAAAGCTGAGTATAGACCTTAAAAACTTTATAGAAATACGTATCGTATCTGCGACACCATTGTTCAGACATAGCCAATCCTCAGATACTGATCAGTTTAAACAAACACAGGTTTATCCGCCATATCGCCACTCTAGAACTAAAAAATACATACACATAACGCTAACAACAAACTTGGGCAACTCCAAAAATAATCAAGAAGACTTGCACTCATCTCCATGAAAATAAATTCCTTAAAAACAAACTCATAGAATCCACTAGAGACTGTTTGAAAAAAGTGTACCTGGTGCGTTGATAGTAAGGCAAATCGCGGATCTTAGAGAACTTCTTATCAGCCTTGGCGACAAGAGTCCAGTACACCTCGCTCACCGGAATATTGCTATTCCCACTCTGCTGCGCCAAATTATGCGACATTTTTTACTTAAGTCTCTCCAATTTACCAATGAAACACCAGCTCTACGCCATCACTGTATGCTTTCTGGTCTTAGTTCAGAGTAGCAACGTATCGGAATCAGACCATCGATTTACAGCGAGAGGGAGTGACAGAAGAGAGGGAAATCAAATTGGGGTTTTAGGAATCTGGGTGGTAAATAAATAAAATTAAAATTAGAAAAAGAAAGAAAAGGAGAGGAATTTCCTTTTCTTTGTCTGACTTTTACTTGACGAATCCGGCCAAATCTACCTAAATTTAATAATAAGTAAATACTAATTTTCACCGGTGGTGGATAACTAGATATTCACTAGCTGGTGCTGGTGCTCTCAGCGTCATTATCTTTTGTAGTTTCGTTTACATATGGAAAAGGAAATGAGAGTTTAACTGCAAGAAAACTGAATAATTATGGCCAAAAACGAATCTTTCTTCTGAAAAAATAACTATTTACTATGATGTGGTCTGAAACGCAATGATTACGTGTCAGCTCCGAAGTTGTGCAACAAAAAACCTTCCAAATTGATAGAGAAGGTCTGCAGTGCGGTGCCGGGAGTCTCTCTATCTCCGTGTGTATTCACCAAATATGTGTGCTTCCTTCTGATTAAGGGCTCGACGAATATGAACTCGTGGCGCAATTGCAATTTCGACAAGCAGGTAATCCTATTGCGCCTGCAACTCTAACTTGCACACTAATGTTATCCTAATTGCAGACTCTGGATGAATTACATGGGTTTTAAATGGATTTTTTGTTTTTGAAGCATTGACACTAAAATAGGGTTTTTGTTGTTTTTAGAGTATGACCAGAGAAGGGGCTGTGATTGAAGTAGGGATGTGGTTAAAACGTGGGTTGCTGGAGAGAGAAAACATACTGAATATTCGTTTGGATTTCATTTGTAGCTATAGATTTGAAAGAATAAATTTTTGGAAATCTTACTTCTTTCCTTCTCGTTTATAAAGTTCATGGGGAACAAGAGTTGAAACTACACATATTTAATTTCAACAAAAGTATTTTTCACTTGTTTGCTGCATGAAAAACATAGCTGGAGAGGTTTCTAATGGGCTAAAGTGGAGTAATGGTTGGCTGGTTGCAGCCGTGTTTTTCATGTCCATTATATTATCTTCCATCAAGCACTTTCAGAAGAGTTCAACATTAAATGGTATTTGAGGAGATATTATTCGACCGTAATTTTCCAGTAAAGAAGTAGATGACTATACTGTCTCAAAATGAACTAGAGAAAGTGTAGCACTTAGTAGATGAGTAGGTGAGTGATCTTCCCAAGTGGAATGCACACGATGTGAACATTCATACCATGTTAAGTAGTGGTTGTAGAGAAGTACTAAGGTAAAAGATAATATAACCTTCTTGGCACCGAATCACATATTTGTTTGCTTTCTTATTTCTTATACTCCTCCTGGTCTATTTTGTGACTTAACCTAGAGGTTCTATCTTTCTCCATTTGTGTGGTTTATAGTTTTTCTTATCCTTGCGTATGTTTGTTTTAATCTACTGACTATCCAGAGGTTTTAATGTGAAAATTGAATTCTGTCAGGACGAAGCTGCTCTTAAAACATCAAGCACACCATCTGTCATTCTAGAATCTGACGGACCTGGTGTAAATGAGAAAGATCAATCCTTAAGGTCACGGTTTGAAATTGACTGCTCACAATTATGTCATCTTGTGCTTTCTATATAATTTCCATCTCATTTCATTAAAACATATACTTTCGTGTTGTGACTTGTTAGGTTGAGTTCTTCAACTACTTTTAGAAGATAGATCATCTTATCGATAGAATAAGTTTCGCATATTTTCAGCATGATTCTGTTTGGCCTGGACCTAGCAGAGCTTTTGGAATTTGACCTTAAAATGATTCGCCTGAGACTTTTTTCTGTCTCTGGATATATGAAAGCACTTTCTTCTGTATATACTTAGGATTCCACCTCAAGATTTAAAAAGTTACATGGAATATCAGAGGACGAGGTGTCAAGATCTATTATGCTTGTTGGGGTTTTTTAATTTAAGAAAATTGCATTTGATGAACATTAGTGAAACAAAGGTACATATATAATTCCTTGCAAATCAAGAGAATGGATGAGAAGATTGCGTTTCTTGACTTGTGCCTAAAGGAGTGTAGTATCAAAATTACCACATCATTACTGTGGAATTCATTTGTTGTATGTATATTGGATTATATATATATTGCATGGTATGCCTGGTAACTGTGCTTCGTAATTGTAATACATTGATACACTTGTTTTTCCTAAAGGAAAATACGCTGGACTTGTAAAGTTCTAGTTTTTTCATAGTTAAATTCTCTCTGTTAAAGTCCAGATCACATGGGGAGTTTAAATTTGCAAAGCAATAGTTTGTTTTTGTAGCATTGGTATTGTGCCATTGTTCATTTACTTGTTCGTTTAATGGCAGCCTATTTGGTACAGAGAACAGAGAACCAAAAATTGATATCACTATGAATGAAATGCTGCAGCTGAAGGAATCCTGTTCTAGCTTTCACAATCAGGATTACATTGAAAACATCAAGGAGCTTCAGTCTTATGTTGATATGGTAAAATATCCATACTTTCTTCTAAGCTTTAATCCCGTTGGTATCGCTAATCCTGTGTGATGAGACCTCCCGATATGATATTATTGGCAAACACATTTGTTTGTGTTCCCCTTAGTGTTCCAACAACTACACTAATAGGTACGTATGATATTTTTCAAAATGCACATGATAGAGGAAGTAAACTGACAATCTTTGGTACTTTCTTTTTCGATGCTCAGTGTTAAGTGTTTTCTGGTACTGCTTGTGCACCAAAGCTTGGTACTCTGTCTTTAAGAAGTTTGTTCGCGCGTAATTTATCTTATATTTTTCAGAAGCCACTTTAGTGCTTTGTTTCTGCTATTTTTGCTTCACATCCTCAACACACACACTCAGTGTTATAATCCTTTTTCTGCTATTCATTTCTGCTTCTCATCGTGAAAACACACTCACAGTCACTGATACCACAAATAGAATATGAGAACATGCCAGATGAGAAATGCTATGTTTATCAATCTTGAAACAATAAAACATGGATATTTTAGCTGCAACAATCATGTTACCAGAGCTCATAGACATTCCTCGAAATCTCAACTTTGCAAGGTGTGATTTCAATCATTTCAATATACCAGTATCAATCATGATCATCAATAAGGTTTGATCGGTCGACTTAAATGTGTTCCAACTTATGTTAGTATGCCTCAAAATTTCCAAACGGTTTATTCAATCTAAAATTATTATTGTGTTTGGATCTGGATCTGATCCTGAATGAAATGTGGGCTGCAGGTGAAGAGATTCACGAGACCTGGTTGTTCGACTGAAACTTTGGATTTCGCGTTGAGCTCAATGTCGTCCCTAGTCAACACACTCTCAGCCATGTCTTCAAAGCAGCATGTTATTCATGCTTCCCTTTGACAAAACCAGGGACTAATTCAATCACTTGCCTATTAATCTAGTAAAAAGTCTAACTCTGGTCATATATTTGTTAGTGAAGTTGAATCCCAGGAACTGAAGTTTGAGGTGTTCTGCTCACATTTGACTAAATGGTTGCCTCATTTATATATATATATATATATATGCGCTGTTGTAGAACATATATATGTAGAGGAATATTGTGTAATAAAACATTCAAAAGCTTATGGTGAATATGGGATACGAGTATTGTGACTAGTTTTCGTGAAGATATATTATACTACCTCCGTTCCAAAAGAGTATGATGTTGCGACAAGATTTTTTTTTTAAATGTTAGGTGAATGTCTTTTAGTAGAAAAAGCGATTATGCGTGCGTGTGTTGTTCGAGTCCTCCATGACGCGGTCATGTAATTTAATGTTAATGTAATCCAAATTAAAAAAAAAACGACTATGCATTTTTTTTTTTAAATAATGAGGATTAAAAACCAAACATTTTGTCTATCTTCATTACAATTATTTCTTTGTTTCAATCGTCATTCTTACTATCTTATTATTCTGAGGTGGGTCAAATTTGATGCTTGCACAAAAATTTGTGTACTTGTTAATATAAGTGAGAAGTTAATTATAGTAGTAGTTGATTTCGTTTAATGTAGTGGGTTAATGGTTTTTCATTTAGTCATAATATTGCAATGATGTGATGACTTCAAATTAATATTGAAGAGGCAAAAGGGGTTACAATTGAAGTGGGGTTTAGGGAGACAAACTATAATAATTTCCTACCTACTCTCATAGTGATTAAATGAAATGTTTAATTAAATTATATTAATGGGGTAAAGTAAATAACAAGAAGGGCCAACTTGTTATGATTAGCGTGAATAGCATTACAAATTACAATATAAATTAATGACTAGTTAATAGACGCTAGCTGCCTCGATTTGTTGATTATTCTGTGTAACCAATAAAAGATTAATTATGTTCTCAAAATAAAATAAAAAAGAATTTGTTATAAAATTCTATATATTTTCATCCTTAACCTCCATTGCAGCCAAGTGAATTTATTTATTTTTTGGGCTTAGCTCATTATTAATCAGTTGCTAAAGTTCTTGCGACTTTAATTAAATAGTATTATCAATATTATAAATTCCGCTAGTTGATCAATAAATAAAGTGGCCATCAATCAAATGATTGTTAGGGGAATTATTCATGCTGAAATCCAGGCATTTATTTACACTAAATCCGGTATTCATATGATTAATCAAAGATTGACATTATTAATTTAAACGACAAAAGAATAGTTTTCCTACCTATAAATAATGTTGTTTCTGTTTTCAGTTATTATGAGTTGTTCTTTTAATTGAACCTCATTCTTAACCTCTTATTTTAATAATTAAGTTACAGTTTAATTAATTAATTACATCCTCCTCCACATAGTGGAATTTAAGGGGTTGGAATTGGAGCCACCTCTAATTATTTAATTGTATGAAAGTTGAACATGATTAATTGCTATATATGTAAACCCTAGATCTCAACAATCCAGCTGGTCCATATATATAATTGCACCAAAATTAACAAAACCTTGGACTTTGCTTAGAATAACCATCAAAGTTGGTGGGAAGAAACAAATATCTAATCCCCATCACAATAGCAAGAAAAATATTTAACTTCTTTTTCCATATTTTCAACCTTGGATAATATCGCTATCCTCGCCAAAAAATGATTAATTTTTTTTAAAAACATCTAAATGATTAAAAAATCAAAATTATATTCAAATACATATCAAAATTAGACTCTTATGATCATGGTTCGAATCGTAACGAAAATGCTGATTCACAATTTCATTATTTCGAGATCGTAACCAAACCGTGGTTAACGGTTCAAGGTTCGGGACCTGAACCATTCAAGGTGGTTCTAATTTTCAAACCAATCGAACCGTCTTTAAAAATGTGTTTTTTTATATTAATTTACAAGTTCAGATGTAGTACTTTTTATGAGTTATAAACAATGATTTTAGGCTTTTAAGGATCGCCGGTTCACGGTTCCAACAATTTGGAATCAAAACCAAATTATTCCCTACACTGTTACGGTTTGAAACCGAACCGTCAGAAACGATTATACGTACGTTTCTCAAAACCATCAGTTACGGTTTTATCACGGTCTAATTACTACATTTGTGGTTCTTCTGAACACCTCTGACCAAAATACACCTTTTTGAAAAATAAAATGATACCCTATTTTGAATTGAGAAGAAATTCAATCAAATTCTTTTCTCTAACTCTAATTAAGCAGTCATTGTCAATTACACAACGAAAATCAAACAAGATCAGACATTTAGATCATGACGATCTTTAATTTACTTTAATTAGCTAATGCATTTATACATTTGCAAATGCACTAATTAATTAGGTTTCTCTTTCAGCGCCCGTCTCGCAAAGCCAAATTGCCAAGTAAAATAATAATAAGTATTCCCTCCGTTCCACCAATATAATCAATCTTTTCTCATTAAAATGTCCCACGAAAGTAGTCTTATTTTCGATTTTAACAGATTTTATAACTACAAAAAAGTTATTAAAATAAAATATTAATTTGCGTGTTAAAAAGAGAAGGACTGTTACGGGTATTATAAAAGAAAAGGAAATAATGGATGTTTAGGTAAGAAACATGGTGGGGCCCTGGATCGGATTTTAAGCTCCTGTATTAGGCATAGCTAATTGCTTTAATTAAGTCCGTAGACGCGTTCTGATTGGTGGAAAGCGACATAGCCGTTGAGATTATCAAGAAAAAGATGCTGCTAATTAATTAGTTATGCATGTATTGTGGCACAAGACGACAACTTAAGCACTTACTTGGGAGGATGAATAAAGAAAATTATACTATTAAAAGATGACGTTTATTGCCTTTCAAATTTTCTAATATAAATACTCCTAAGAAGATAGGGATTAGGGTTAAGACAACTCTATCAAGCTACCTGCCATTATTCATCACTCTACTTGCTTATAATAAATTGACTCACATTTAAGTCGACTCTAATATGATGGTAATAAACTAATAATATAAGATAAGATTTATTTGAATTGTGTTCAAAATTACATAAATTACGTTTAGCAATTTTATTTGAGCTCGAGTTTGAGAATATATATAGTTAGGGTAACGTCCCTTTAGTTAGGTCATAATATAGAAGTAATAATCATAAAAGAAAACAAAAATAAAGTATGATATAAATTAGAACTGCGGGTATAAAATTTCATATCATGATGGCAACGGGAAGGGTTCGGGGCGGGTATTACTTTCCGTCCTCGCACGCGTTTAATAAAACAACCTTCATACCCGCCTCCGTATCCTAAATTGGGGCGGGTACGGAGCGGGGATTGTTTGGGGAGGAAAAGGTACCCATCAAGTACCCATTAACTAATACTTCCTCCGTCCCAATAAACATGACACAAAATTTTTGGGCACGATTATTAAGGAGATTGTATAAAGTAGTGTAAGAGTGATAAATGTGGCAGGGTCCACACATTTTTAAAGAGATACTATTTTAAGAATGTGTCAAACTTAGTACGTTCAAATAAGGGAATTGTGTCAAGTTTAGTGGGACGGAGGGAGTATTTTTTAGATAAAAAAATAATTTTTAAGAAAAAATAATTATTAACTAAAGTAATAAAATAATTATATATAAAAAATTTCAAAAGTTTGAAAACTCTTTTCATATACATTATTTTATTCTTATAAAAATTTAAAAAATTATATTTTTAAAATAATATATTATAATAATTTATTGGGATGGGTTCGGGGCGGAGATATATATCCCCGTACCCTATTCAGGTACAAATGTATAAACTCATATCCGCATCCATCCCCAATTTTCTTCCTCCATACCCACCCTATTAAGATCGGATACCCGCGGATTATTTTGACATCCCTAAACATACGTGGTCCTTACTTGTGATAGTGGCTTTGGAAAAAATAGATCTACTCTGAGGAGATTTAAATCTTTTTGTGTGCTCGAGATATATATATTTAATTTACTCCCTCCGTCCACAAAAAGCTTGTACATTTGTGCACTTTATTAAATCCATAAAAAATTTGCACACTTCTACTTTTAATAATTATACATATATTGTTGGACCTACCATTACCTTTTTAATTACTCACATTACATATTTAACTATAAATAAAGTGGGACCAGTATTCTACTATCAATCAACCATTAACTTTTCTTCAACTCACATACACTTATTTAATTAATAAATATTGTGGGACTCTTACTCCACTCACAACACATTCATAACATTCGTTAAAACCCCTGCACGACCCAAGTGTGCAAGTTCTTTGTGGTTATGTGGTTAGAGGGAGTAATAGGTTTAATGGAAGAATCTTATTTTCATGTCCCTTAACTCTGCAGTAATTAATTACTTTGGTATCTCTTTTTTTTATAGTTCATATTTTATTTTCTAACTTTTAAATATTTTCTTGTTTTAGGACATCTTTTTCAGTTAAGGTATATATTTTCTTTCTATAACTACTCCGATTCTCCGTTTCATTTATATCCAAGAAAAAAATTCTGATAATTTTAATCAAAATATATCTAAATAAATGAGACGGGAGAAATAATATTTAATGTCATCATTTTGTAATGTTGCCTATATATACTTGCCAATTAATATATGCCGAATATACATTATAAAGAACGCAAAATTTCCAATATTAGATAGTTGCATATCGTTAAACGCTAAATAAATATTTTGATCACTCTGTCTGTTACTACAGACTACTCTATTAGTAGCATCAATTGTTACAACTTCTTTATTTGTGTAAGCACACATGTAATTTGCTTTGTCCTTTCTTAAAAAACATATATATTTTTGCTTTGTCTTGACGAATAATCTAAACGTAACTGCACTACATACAAAGTGTATTTTTGATTAATTAGTTAAGAAATGCGTTTATTAAAACATGTAAAGTTTATTATTTATTATCTTTATTTGAATGAAAATTTATTTAAGTGGTATTTACTTGGCATGATAGAATTGATTGACAGAAATAATTTAAACTAATCTAATATTTACATTCATGATGAAATACTCAATTTTAATCTGATTTAATTAACAATCTTATTCTTGCATCAATTTTATATTTTATCAAATTTACTTCTCTCTCAAAATAAACACCCCTTAAAATATATCAAGTGGATGTACTAAGGGTAGGGCTGCAAACGAGCCGAGCTACTCGGGACATACTCGGTGCTCGATTTGGTAAAAGCTCGTTCGAGCTCGAACTCGTTAACAAACGAGCCGAATTTGAGCCCGAAATCAAGCTCGACTAAATTAACGAACCGAACTCGAGCAGTATGGTATTCGACTCGTTTTGCTCGCGAACATGTTCGGCTCATATATTAATCGAGCCTGTTCGCGAACATGTTCGCAAACTCTTAATCAAACCTCTAATCGAGCCTGTAAACGAGCTCGAACTCAAGCTAAATTTCATTTTAGTTTATGTTCATTTGAAATTTTATAAGAATATATGATTAAATCATGTATTTTGGAACGAGTTCGAACTCGAGCTTTTCACGAGCCAAATTCGAGCTCAAGTTCGAACCGGACACAAGCCGAACTTGAGCTGAATTCGAGCTCAAATATTTTATCTCGAGCCGAGCTTGAGCATGAATTTAAAGTTCGACTCGAACTTGAACTCGAGCCCGAACATGTAAAATATGAAACTAGCCGAACCCGAACAGACCACTACTCGGCTCAGCTCGGCTCGTTTGCAGCCCTAACTAAGGGGGAGAAAATTATGTGAAAAAGGTTGCATGTAATGTGTGTGTATTATATATTGACAACCTTGAATGATCACGTAATATATAAAGATAATAAACATTTGATTATATTACCTCCCGATCCATAATGCAATATTACACCCATAGGCCATAATGGTAATTTAATTATTTGCATCAATGTCATTAATTAATTATTTGAGGGAAAGAAAGTTAATTAATTGATCTATTCAGTTTAATACAATATTATATATAGAGATATGCAAAACAGATTAATATAAATTTTCAGTTTAGATAATTAAATAGCCGCCGTACGTAGTTCAAATTAATGAGCCAAAAAGAATTATTAGTCCATATATATATATATATATATATAATCAATCACAACATATAACATACCATGTTATATGAATTAACTAAAAATAAATTTTGATTCTTAAATTATTAAAATCAACGGTACAGACTAAAAGATAATTTTGATATATATCTTATTTAAAATATTTTATCCATAAAAACAGAGAATTTGTTATTCTTTTTGTATACGGTTTATTGATTAGGGTATATTTTAATTATATCCATTAAATAAAAAAAATGAATGATTCAAATTTATTTTTAATTAATACAAGTAAATTATTTTCATTATAATCATCGTTCCTTAATTAATTTTCTAACCGAAGATAAGGAAATGTAGCAAAATTAAGGTCTAAAGTCTTAACTGATTAATATATAAACAAATAATTATTGTTATGTGGATATTATTTATTGTATAAACTAGGGTTTTTTCTGTTTATTTAGTTGTATATATTTGGGAAACATACGAACAAAAGACGTGGAATAAGATTACAATTTATATCTCTTCGCGGCTTTCTCTTGCAGTATTCTTCTATGTTTTATATTGTATTCTTTGTTCATTTCTTGCATTATTTTTCTTTGTTCTGTATTGTATTATTTGTTCATTACTTTGTCTTGCAGTATTCTTCTCTTTCTATATTGTATTCTTTATTCATTATTTTGTCCAATTAATGGTGAAATCAAACAATATTTCAATTATACAAAAGCGCACTGATATTTCTATTAGACTTGATCATTAAATTGTAATCTATACTGATCGAGATAGATAGATAAGTTTATTAATTCATTCATACTGTAATTAGGAGTTGAATACTTATAATTTAATTATTAGGAAATATACATATAGAAAGGATTGGATGTGTCCTTTAAAAGACGACATAACAGATTGTGCTAGTGAGTGTGTGTGAGTGAAAGTGCAGAAGAGGAATTAATTGGGTTATGACTTTGATATATGTCCCTTCCGTCCCGCTAATAACGGCTCGTTTACCTTTTACACGATTATCAAGAAAAGTTTAATATTTGCCTATAATATAAAAATTAATAAATATCTCATGTGCAAATCTTTACCCAAAAAAGAAAATAAATCGTTATTAATGAAACGTCCCAAAATGAAAAAATGAATCGTAAATAATGGAACGGAGACGGAGAGAGTAGTTAACTGAGGACTATATGGTAAAAAGCAGTGCTTTAATTTACTACTCCACTTGCTTGCATTGGGCGAAGAAAGCATAGCTTATTGCGCTGCGCCCGCACCGCAAATTGTGGGCGTGCCCCCACAATTGCAATATTTGTTGCCTTTAAATACTTAATCCTTTCTTCCAAAAATTTATAAATTTATCTATTTAATTGCGTTCACAAAAAATTTATATATTTTAATTTTACCTATTATATATATTATTGGACCTACCATTCATTTTTCAATCACTCACATTACATATTTAACTATAAATGTGGAATTCTTACTCCACTCACAATATATTTAATTTATTTATGAATCAATCATTAACTTTTCTTTTACTCACGTACACATATTTAATTAATAAATATTGTGGAACTCTTACTCCATTCACAACACATTTATAACAATCGTTAAAATTCATTTCGAACTCAAATGTGCAAATACTTGGTGGACGGAGGGAGTATATTTACTGATTAAACTTAACTCCAATTTCTATCACTGCCTAAGCTTGCCTATAAGATTAATACTTAATATTTAGTTATTTTTATTTTTTACTTTGACTCATATGTATATAGTAAGTTATAAACTTCTCCTAATATAATAAAAAAACATTAATTAACAATTTTTTTTACCCCAGACCCCAACACACAAAACTTTATTCATTATTAAAATATCAATAATAAAAGCCCCTAAATTAAATTTCTCAACGCTGGTGGGAAACTTATGGCCACGTGGATATATTCCAATTAATTAACTTCATCTAACTGGAAGAGATAATTAAGATAAGTAACTTAATTATTAACATGACAATTAAAAACGTAACTAGATAGACATATATAGCCAAATTAAAGTGATTTAATTTTCTTACACTATCGAATTAAAATAATTATTTAATTAACGGTCAAATATAATAAATTAGCATGTAGTAATAATATTATACCCAGCTAACTACATACCTATATTTTGTTAATTTCCTGCATACGCCGCGCCGCTGCCGCACCTGCACAATTATTTAACCTATATATAATTAGTGGCCAGGGTATTACATCACTTAATTTATTAATTCCTCACACTAAAATTAAATTTTGTCAACCATAACCAAATATAAAATAATACAAATATATACCTTTTAATTCGAGATAACATAAAATCTCATGATGGATTAATCAGCTTGATTAAGACAAATTAAAGCAAGCCCAAGCACTATTAAACATATCCCTAATTAAGATTTAATTTAATACAGTTTAGAATATTACATCCTGGTATCGGTTTGGTTCATCTTATTATAAATATTAAGCATAAATCTATTAAATATAATAAGGGTTAATGGTAATTAGTTATATGAAGACAAAGAAGCCGCCACGTCAGTTTTTATAAATAATTGAACAGGAAAAATATTATATAAATAAATTAGTGCATGTACGTAACTTTTATAGCATAATCACACCATGATGGATTCCAAGTAAGTATGCATATAATCAATTCCACTTTTATCCAAACTTCATTATAAAATAATACGAGAATTATACCTTTCGCACTATATATATCAAAAGTGATTAAATCAAAGGACCAGTTTGAAGAAGAAATTAAACAATCTTTAGCTAGATTCGACAGTTCAGAAATCTAGTTTTAACAATTACGCTATTCCTTTTTCTACTTAAATTAATTAAACATAAATTATCATCTTAACGATAATGACGCTTTTCAAAAGTAGAAGACTTTTCAGTTTAATTACAAATTTAAAAGATATAGGTTTATTTTTTATTATTTATTTATTTTCTTGCATTTTTATTTTAGGTAAAAAAATATAGAAAAGTACATGAGGTTTAGAGCTAGCTCTTGTTAACTTGTCACTTAATGTTTGTGTTTAAAACTCATTAGCAAGTCAAATAGGCCATAAATGAAAGTTCCCTTTTCAATTATTTTACTTATGTACCTCTATCTCTATCTCTAAATAAAGGACTCAATTATCTATGATGACCTGACAAGTACACATATATATAGTATTATTAGAGTAAATTGAAGTTGAATTGGCATGCTCCAATTAAGATGAGTTGTATTTATTTTTGGATTGTTTTAAATTAGATGAGTCATTTTTTTTAGAACAACTTTATTATACATACAAATTTAAATAATATATATTTTTAATTTTTTATCATCACTTTATACTCTAAAAGAAGTGTCTCATTTTAGGTGGGACTGATAAAATAGTATACTTAAAAATTGAATTACTTTTCCTCATCCTTTCCTTTCTTCCCCACTTGATTCTCCTTGTTTTCTATTCGCTCTAGGTTTGAATATATTGGGTTTCGCTTTCCTCTCACTTATAAAAGATTTCTTTCTTTCATTTTTATACTGTTTTTTTCTTGTCACAATTTTACGATTATTATTATTATTTTTCTTTCTCTTTGGTGTAGTGTAAGTATGGCTGGTTTGGACTTAGGTTCAGCTTCTCACTTCGTTTCTCCGCTCCACCGCCCTAGCCTCCACCTCCAGCGCCCGCCGGAATCCGAGGATGAATCCAACCGAAACCACTTCTCCGCCGACAACAACAACCTCGCCACCTCCTCCGGCGAGACGGCGGCGCGTCGGCAGCGCGGCCGCCCCGCGGGGTCCAAGAACAAGCCGAAGCCACCGGTGATCATCACGCGCGAGAGCGCAAACACCCTCCGCGCACACATACTCGAGGTGAGCAGCGGTTGCGACGTCTTCGAGGCGGTGGCCGCCTACGCCACCCGGCGGCAGCGCGGCATCTGCATCCTAAGCGGCACCGGCACCGTAACCAACGTCAGCCTCCGCCAGCCCGCCGCCGCGGGGAGCGTCGTAACCCTTCACGGCCGCTTCGAGATCCTCTCCCTCTCCGGCTCCTTCCTGCCGCCTCCGGCGCCCCCCGGCGCCACCAGCCTCACCATATACCTCGCCGGCGGACAGGGGCAGGTGGTGGGGGGGAATGTCATCGGCGCCTTGATCGCATCGGGGCCCGTCATCATCATCGCTGCCTCCTTCACCAACGTCGCCTACGAGCGACTGCCTTTGGAGGAGGAGGAGGGGATTCAGATCCAGGCGGCGGAATCGAACGGCGCCGCCAATCAATTATTTCCTGATCCCTCACTAGGGCTGCCGTTCTTCAACATGCCGAGTAATGGGCAGCTCCCCGCCGTCGATGGCGGTGCATGGACAGGGAACTCCGGCGGAAGGACGCCGCCGTATTAGGGTTACGAGGTCAGATTATCATTAATATCATCATCGTTATAATTAATTCTCTCTGTACATTTTTTTTTTCTACTCTCTCAGCGTGAAATTTGTTCTTGTTTTGAGGTCTTAAACAATTTTAATTAGGTCTTGCTTTGTTGATTTGTGATATGAGAAAGAAAACAAAATTCCGATCTTGTTGGTTTGTGAATTAAACTTGGATGATAGAGTTGAGAAATTAATAATTTTTGGGGTATACACTTTGAAAACATTAATTATTAATTATGTTATTGCAACTTGTTGAGCGGCTCTCTGAATTATTATATATTATTATAATTATAATTAGTTTTGTCTTCCCTCCGACTTAGCTATATATAATAATGTGCTTAAACCAAAACCATTTCTTGTTTACTAAATATTATTCACTCCAACATCGTTTATGTCTACGAAAATGACTTTAATGTGTAGGTATTGGATGAGCCTAGCAACTATTTATTTCAGGAAATAAATTAAAATATGCATCATTTCTACTCAAACAATTAAACGGAACCAAATTCTTTTTAATTAAATAAATATTGACATATATATATATGTCATAATTTATCATTAATTTAAAACTTAGTCTATATTTATATGTATATTCTAAATTTTGAATTCTAATCATGTATTAAATATTTTTTGATATTAGTTAACATAACACACAAAATATTACACAATTAGGTAAAAGGCTTCTTATTCTTAACTCCAATACTCAGTGTAATTAATTTCAGGCATGTATATATATAGGTGCGCGTTGAACACATTATAACTAAGAAAATATAGGTACTAATTAGTAAAATAAAACAGAATACAATAAATGTTTTGTACATGATGTAGATTAAAAGGTTTTGAACAAATATTCTTAATTTAAGAGTGGCTTTCTTTAATTTATCAAGTGTACTACATACGTACGTTCAATTATGTATATTCTGCTAATTTAATTTAAAGAATATATATTTATTTACACAGCACACAATTCACGCATTCATCGAATGAAATGTTAGATCAGCTGCTTCCGTTCATGGTTGTTGAATTCATTAATTGTTTTCCTTTAATTCCATTAATCTTTAATAGCATTATTTTATTAATATAACTTGCGATAGTTCTGGTAACTCTATTTTCCTCTTTTGATAGCTAGTAGTCGATAAGTAAATACGCATATAATATACTTCATCGGTCCCATTAAATCAGTCATACTTTGATCAAAAAGCTCTCATATATTTAATGAAAGTGGGAGGTATAGATGGAGATGTAGTTAATTTATGAGCTAATGTTAATGTATGCTAGTGGATCCTTCCAGATTCAAGTTAATTTTAATATATCCTGGTAAAAGAGATAATCGCGAGATTAGAAGAAATATAGTAACGTTTTTATAAATGGATCAGTACAAATTTAATAAATACGCAGTGTCGTCGAACATATATAATGCAAGTATATATTATGTGTCTTAAATGGAACTTAAAACCCTAAATCTAAATATCCATTTATATTACCCAGCATCAGTGGCTACAATTAATATATATCACTATATATAGTCAAATAAATATGTTTGTATTAGAAATAGTGTTTGAATTTACTTATAATTAGTAATACTATATATCAATTAAGATAGCATAATATGATTCATATATGGTGCTATTAAAAAAAATTAAAATACGAGATGGGTCCTAAATAGGACTATAGGAGTAGAAAATTATGAATATATATATATATATATATATATATTATTAGATTACAGAATAATCTAACAACAAACAAAAGGAAATATATGTGGAGCTAGCTAGCTAGCTTTTGTCTATATATTTACATCGATCGGTCTCTGTGGAAATATTAATTAAGTGCTTTAGTGTGATTAAATGATCGAGTGGGTTCATGCATGCGCTATATATGATATATAAATTTTACTAAATAAATAATAATAATATTTTTTATATTATAAAGATACGTAGAGTAGAGTAGAGATCGGTCACTAATTAAAACTAATTAAACACTTGCAAGATACTTATACTATTGAATACTTGTATGAAATTATTTTTGGGTAGTTCAAAATGTGGCTGCAGCCTTTGCTCACAAATATGAATAACAATACCATATATAATGCTCCCTCCACCACACTTTTGACCAAATATATATGTCGTAGCTTTTTGTCAAACTGAAACTAATGAATGGACAGAGAGTAATAATCATTACCAAAAACCAAATTGCACACCTTGAATTGCCAATGAGAATTTCGTTGGTGTGGGAAAACCCTAGCTAATGCTTGCTCCATTTTCTACGTATACCAATTTTCCCTACATCGATCACTTTTAATCAACTTCAAACACTTGCACTTAATTAATCTTCGACAATTTAAATTAATATTAAATTAGCCATACATATATGATGCTTTAATATGTAAATTCAAATCTATATATATATATATATATATATATATGATTTAAAGCTATTAAAGAAAACAATTAATTAGAAAATATACTGATAAATTTATAAGTCACAAAAAAAAAATCCGAAGAGAGAATATTACAACAACAGATATATCTTTTTCTTTCCATAGTTAACTTTTACGAGACCAGTAATACCAAATAACAAACCTAATTAATTAACAGTCGTCCTGCAGCAACAGCTATATATCTACATTAAAATTAAACTAAAAAAATAAAAATAAATTGCAAGCATATAATTATATTACAAAAGAAGCAATATTTGCAGATGCAATTGACTTTATTCATGATTTAATTAGAGTATATATATAAGTACTATATATATGCATATATGTATGGATACATATGTGCCGGGTGAATTAATCTAGCTAGCTAGCTACATCAAATTGTTTTTCTGAGTTGGAGCGTTATGGTGCGTCATATAGAACGGCCTTGTTATGGCCGGAATCTGGGGCGGCGCCGCCGCTATAGAGATCAGAAGAGTGATTAGAAGCATCACGGGCGTGAGATTCATGAGAAGAGAGGCTGCTATCTTCGCTGGCGTTGGCGTCGTGTTCAGAGTTGCCGCTGGAGCGCATAGACGACGTAGGGTACTTCTTCTCGTGCTCCGCCGCTTTCTCCGCCGCCTTCTGCACGTGATAATCCATGGACGCCTCCGCTTCTCGTGCCATCCTCAACTCATGAGCCACCTCCACTCGTGCTTTCGCCAGTTCCCTCTCTGCCTATAATATTAATTAATTAATTAATTTTATTACATATTATTTATTCATATAGTATAATTTTTTAATATATAATCAATCATAATAATTAATTTCTTACTTTTTCCTCTTGTTTGGCTTCTGCTTTGGCTCTCTTGATTTCCTTCAAGTCATTTATCTTCTCCTTGATGGCCTGCATTTTCGCTTTACTTTAATTTCGCAGCTTGCTATTGATCTTTTTTTTCCTGCAATAATTGATTTTGAAGCAAATTAATAACTTCAAATGCATTAAAATGGTGAGAAGATATTTATAGGCAATTGTTTTTGCTATAAATAAGAATTAATTATATGTATGTAGATCTATCGATATATAAACAGTGGCTCGAGTAGACGACAGATGTTAATCATAGAGAGATTCTTTCTTTTCTGGTAAATAAAGTTGGTTTTGAAATAATGGACAGAACAAATTGGAAAATAAGCAATCAATTCTACATCCTACATATAACTTAGAAATGGATCTGAAGATATTAAGTTAAAGCTAACCATATTATTTTCAAAAATATTTATTACTTATTTTATGCATGTGGTGTGTGGCTATGGGTAATTTACACTTTGTGAAGTATGAAATTCCTTTTGGTTGAAGGTCATAATAAAATACAATTGAAGCTTATTCCTTTTGAACAGGGGCAGGACCAGTCTAGATATATATAAGTTGCACAATATCTTTGTCGAATATACACCTCTAACATCCCATAGAAACATCATTAGAAACCATTACATGTTTTAAAAATGTGGTTGCGACGTGAATAAAATATAGGCTAGCTGCCACGATAGGTGGAGAAGGAGAAGGGAGAAAGCAGCAGAGGCACATGAAAGTGATCCCATTTTTGCGATTCCTTCACTTCAAACACTATCCCCACATATGGGAAGAATCCCTCTGGATTGTACTTTCCTGTGTTGAAACTTATCCGATATATGCCATGCTTTAACGCATCAACCATGCTCAACAACGCTCCGCTGCGCCCGTCTTTGTCTGTAGTCGACGAACCTTGAAGCTTCCAACCACCAGCATCCACCTCACCGAACGAGGGTCGGGATCCGTTGCCTGCCCACATCTCCAGAAGCACTTCAACTCCGCTAGCTGGATTGCCACGAGCTACATCAAGGATATGGGTCGTGATTGGTGGCCGTGTCCTCGTTAAAGCTTTTGAGGGCTCTGCTGCTGCTGCTGCTGCTGCATGAGTTGCTTTTGCACTACTCAAGTGCCCTCCGATGACACTCATGCGATCTTCTACAAGTTAACACAAACACCATCAAAACTAGAGCACACCATGATCCCAGCAAACAGCTTTACTGGGGTATCTGAAAACCCTTAAGGATATCACATATTTCCTGTGCTAGCAACCTATATAACATATCAAGAATTGAAACAGATGCATATTCAAGCCTCATTTGTCAAGATAAATGTGCAAGGGAAGGTAAACAGGCAACAATATTGTTCCATGCATTGAGTTTTCTTAGTTACTGTATTGTTTTCTGTAGCTTTTCCTCTTTCTCTACTCTTATTACTTTTTTGAGCTTTTTTTGTTTTTCCTCTATGTAGTGTGTACAGGTGACGAACTGATGATCTCACTATAAATTTTAGGTTTCTACATATTTTAAGAAGCAATCAAAACACATATTATCAGCTAAACAAAGTAGCTTTAACCGACTTGCACAAAATCCTTTATCAACTTTCTGCAAAATATCATAGAGAAAAAAAAACTACACCAGGGGCATTTTCGGAACAATCTACCAGTTTGAAAACTTAAAGTTCCTCATGTTCCAGTAAGTTAGGGTCCAGAAACTCAAAAACACAAGAAGAAACCAGGTAAAACAATAACCAACAAAAACTAAATATTAGAAACGGGAATAGCCAAGCTGACTCAGAACCTCCTGCTTTTTTCACCACACTTTCTGCATTATGAGGGGTATTGGTGCTGGAATCAGCACTTGCATAAGCTGGGAATAGTTTGGCAATACGTAGTTCGGTGATCTTCATTTGTTCTGCGGCTGCAAGCTCAAACTCAATGATTGGCCTGTTATAATACCTTTTCTGCCCAGAAAAGGAAGAAAAAAGAAAACAGTGAACGAAGCAATGAGAGAATATAATTATATTAGCCTATAGATTATAGTAGTTTTATTGATTTAGTGTCCAAAATAAAGGTAGAGGGAAAAATACAAATAGCTGAAACAGACGGTAAAAAACAAAATATATCCCCCAACATAAAAACATTTAAATAATAACCCCTTTTGAGTATGAATTGATATAAATTCCACAATTCGTACCAAAATTGGCTATTGTTTATATGTTTTTATGTTGGGGACATAATTTATTTTTTACTATCTTTTTCGGCTATTATTATTACATATTCACACATTAAAGTATCTACCAATTAGGTTCTTGATTAAAAAGAGATATAATTCACTTATAAGCATAACTATTCGTATAGGAAAATGCAACCAAAGCAGATAACCAACTCAACATCCAATGCATAAGAAACAGTAAACTGAACTATTTGCCGAAGTAATGGGCACATGCCATTAACATAAGTGATCTTAACTTTTATCGTTATGGCAACATGTCAAAGAAAGACCAAACTTATTTTGGAAGAACAAATAAAACGAAAGGCTAGTTGCATAGTAGAGAAAAGGAAAAACTTGGTACAAAGCTCATTTGCTATCAAATTAAATTTCATAAAGATTTGATATGATAAAAACGGATTCACAATTATAGAGTAAGATTAGAAATGAGCCAGATAACTGAAGCATGAGATTTACACACAGAGCTACATATATATATATATATTTTTTTTATATATATATGCATATGCCTTTGATCTTCATGATTCAAAGGAATTCGCATCAAAAAGTAACTGAAGACAATGTCTTCCATATTTAATGCTACTGACTGAGTTGCAAACTACAGAACTAGAGTGAAGCTTGAGCATTGAACCACAATATAAACTAGAAAAGAGCAAATGTAAACAAGTATGCTTATTTCTTACTCAGTAAACTAATTAGGGTTTTAAGATAAAAAGCTGATTAGAGTAGTTTCCACTTCCAGCAATAATCTTAAAAGGCTTCCACCTAAGCAACACGAAATTTACCTTAATTTCAGCAAGTATTTCAGGGGTACTTCTTCCAGATGCGCATATTAGAAAGACAAAACCGAACTTTTCCCTGTATCGAGCATTCCAATCATATAGTTCCTACAAAATTAAAAAAATAGTGGGTCAGACACGTAAAAGAAAAATGTTCACACTGCAGAGCAGGATAAAATTCGTTTTGCTGATTATTCCCTATAATTTTCATGTCTATGTTATAAAAGCATTTTATGTTTATTTACATCTCATTTTTTCTCAGTTTTAGATTTCAGTTTACTAGATATCGCTAGGAATGATCTAATCATCTAAATGTCTGGGAAAAAAATCAAGGGATTCAACTTCAAGTCCATTACAAAGACAATGCCTAATATTTCTTAAACACGTTTTGAGAAGAAAAAAAATCCCAGAAATTGATCTAGAAACATATGGGGAAATTATTATTCTCAGCCCATTGTGGGGCCATCTTGAGTACTACAATATCTCGGCCTTCTATCTAAGGGGAAGTTGATTAATTTAGCTTCAAATTCATCCAAGAATGACAACATTAGAATTCATAAATCATAAGAGCAGGCTTGCTAAATCACATATACCTGTAATGTATCATCAGTAGCAGTTGCTAAAGCAGTAGATTGCTCTCCCTTGCTCCACCTGTTACAGAAACAACTTATTATTTACAAAAAATTGTCATTTACTAGAGATGAGATCAATGAACCTCACCTCACCCGCGTCAAATCAGTATAAACAGAAAATTGACATTTACATTTCAAACTGCTCTTTTTTTTTTTACTTCACAAGGAACATAATTCTTTTCCTTGACAAAAAACAAGTACACAAACTTTAGTAATAGGACATGAAAATCAGAGAGAAGTGAAACGGTAAACTACGCCACGTCCAACAAATAACACTGTCCACAACAGTTCAAAGCATCCGCCTTCTTTAATTCGAATTTTTTAACATAGATCGGATTAAATCGTGTTGACTCTGCCAGCAGCAGCTCAAAGATAAGTATTTTTCGGATAATCAAATGTAACAATCATAATGTATGAACTAATTTATCAAAAAGCACGGAGATTTACAATACTATAATTTACACGTAAATGAAGGAAAAACAGAAGTGAGAAACTGAACTGAGCACTGGTTGGGCTTTTGACGGTTTTCGAAGGGCTTTCACCAATCGCAGGATGCGCAGCAAACGCTTCTAGCCACCCATTCACATCTACCTACAAAAGAAAAACACAAAAACACAAAAGGGGATACATGAATCCTTCATTCAATCAACGCAAGCGCAGATACATGTATATAGAGAGAATAATGAGAAAGACGGATACATGATTAAACCAGATATCTCTGGCAGCATCGAGGGCTTCTTGAAGATTCGAGAAGGGTCCAGCCGACACCATTGCTTCAGCAAATTTGGTGCTCCCACAGCATGCCACCCACTCCTTCTCAGTAATCACCGTCGATGAGTCCATCACTGCGAAATCCCTTAATCTTTCCCTCGATGATTGGGAGATGATGAATCGAATTCTGAAACGGCGAACTCGATGTGGGATCGATGGCTTCACTTCTCTTGATTTGAGTGGTGGAAGTGGAACTGTTGGAGTAGAAAGTGAAACTGAATCGCCGTTTTTTTTTGAGAATAAACAAATACGGATAGTGATAAAAAGTAATTTATCGTTTCGCTATTTCTGTCGTATTTTGATGTCAAAATATGACATAAATAACTATTTATATTATGTTTTTGAGTAAAATTATAATTTTTATCGATATATGACAAGTTTTAGTCAAGAGAAGAAGGGAGAAGGATGAATTCAACTGTAAAAAAAAACCCTAATATTTAGATTCCTAATGACACTATTATTTGATTAGATTTTTTAACATTTATTACTCGTTGCCACTTCAAAACTCCCAACAAACTAATACACAGTTGTGATTTGTTAATGATATTAGCTAAATTTATAAACTGCTTACATTTGGTCACCAATAATTTTGAAATTCTATTCTCTTTTTATTTAGTTGAAATATAATATAATTTTTTAGTTTAGATTAAAATATACTTTTTAATTTGTTTTAATTTTTCCTAAATTTTGAGATAATCTTTAATTGAATAGGATATAGCTTATATATGGCACTGAATTTTTCTAATTAATTTATACAAATAATGTGGTATTTGAATTATACTATATTATGTTCATGTTGATATTATTGGTATTAAGCAAGTCTTGTTTCTTTACCTTCTCAAACTGATAAATTATTTATGCAGTAAAAGTTAAGTGTGATGTAGTATTGTAGTTCGTATGTGGTAATATATTTTTAAGAAATAATTTTTTAATTCCAACATGTCATTTAAAATTACATAAAAATCGTAGATCTTTTATTTTATTTTCTAAAACATAAAGCAATGTCATAAAAATGTTATAATGCTATAACTCCAATTTGAAGTATCTCGACTTCCAATTTGGAGTCTCATATTGTTTATATTGTGCTTTTATTTGGAGTTTCAATACAAAAGTTATTAAATTTATTAAATTAAAAAGGAAGTTGGAAAAAGCAGAAGGTTGATCATAACTCATAAGAATTAAGAAGTGTGTAAGTAGCAAGCAACCGTACCCAGCCACTGATTTTCTTTCCCAAATACTCTCAAAATCGACCTCAATATTCCTCATTTTGCTTCTTTAGGTGTTCGTCTCTGTGGGAATTCCAGCCAAAGCTGATCGGTAATTTCTATTTTATCCACTAATCTACATACGCCTCATAGTACAATGGCTTCTACCCATGGAGAAACCGATCAAGTATGTGAGATTTTTTTTAATCTATTATCATTCCTTTCTCCGATTCAAAGCTTCTGTTTTATTTCTGTTCTCTTTTTGTACCAAGTTGTTTCGTATTTTTCCCGCTGTTCTTTTTCTCTTATACCACAAATTAAGGGGCTTTGGGTAAATTCCAGTTGCGTTAATAAACTAAATTAGTGTATTTTTGCTGATATCTGCTCCGTGTGATCCTAATCACAATGGGGTTTCTTTGTAGTCTAGTTGCTACTTGGATAGTTATCAGCTACTGTGTTAAAAATTGCAGGTTCTGGTGGAAGAGAAATCATGTGGGAGAATTTTCATGTTGAACCGGCCTAAGCAGCTTAATGCACTTTCGGCTGTAATGGTATGTTTTCTTGGTGAAATTGTTTGGGAGTTTGTATCTTAGTAGCAAGTATCTTTTGAAGGTAGTTGGTCCTTAGCTGTTTCAGATTCTGTTTTTAGCAATTGAAGATTGTTTTTTGATTGATTATAGAATGTTTGATGCTGAAGATTTTGTGCAAGAAGATGGTGTGCATGTTGTATTTTGTGTAAAGTGTAAGATGAAGGAGGCCAAGTGTTTATGATCAGAGTGATACTATAGAATGCCACCAGCTGTTATCACTGATAAGAACATAGGAGCTAGGAATAGGATTGCCTTGAATTAGTTGAACTATATCGAAGCGAGTCTTGTCCCTTTGTTCTCTGTTGTGTTATGCAGTATACTCATACATCTTTCTTGTTATTGTTTTCTTCAGCTCACAGTATGTCCTCTAATGCTGTCTCTAATATCCCATTTTGATATTTTCTTTGAATATGAATTATATCTGGAAAAAAGTAAAAAAATACCTTAGTTAATGAAAACATATTATGTAAAGGTTACCAAGTTTTCAATATTGCACGTGGTTACATTGTTATTTTCCTTAGTAACTAATGGTTAGTAGCTGTATTTGGCATTTTACCATTTTCTAAAATACCTAAAACTAAAAGACATGGATAGAGGAACTGCTGCTATGCTGATTAACCGCAGTTCAAACATCCGCTGAAGTTGTTTCTGATCTTGCTGCAGGTGTCTCGTTTGTTGGAGCTTTTTCTTGCTTCCTCAGAAGATTCTTCTGTCAAGTTCATAATAGTAAAGGTATACTTCCACAAGAAAACTGTGATAGTTCAATTGACATTTGTCGTAAACAAAAGTGATAATATGTTTAAGGATGTGAGCCACTAGTGTTCTGATCTTGCTATGGTGTATTATTTCTCTCTCTCTCTCCAATAAATAATAGGGAAAAGGAAGAGCCTTTTGTGCTGGAGGTGATGTAGCCGCAGTTGTTCATGATATAAATCGAGGTAAATGTCTCTTTTATTTATAAATGGTTACACCTCATGAACACCTTTGGTCTAACAGACAACCTTAGGCTGTACTTCAAGGCTTTGATATCAACGTCGATCTCTAATTTAATGAGTTCAGTGGATATAAGTTGATACAAAATGATGATTTAAGGATGCTTATGTTGGCTGTAGAACTAGAATGTTAAGATATTGGTATATTTTAGGATTTGTATAAACTTTATTAATGTAGACTCGTATTTGCATCAAATTTTTGTTGTAAATATATTGGATATAAGCATAATGGTATATTTTGCACCTTTTCATTGCTAGAAGGTAAAAGTTTGTGTGAGCAAGTGGTTCGAGGTCAATATTTTCTTGGTCATACGAATCATTTCCCCTCAGTCTGCTACCACATTTTGACATTTCATGATCAAACATGTTTAGTCTCACTAAAATTTGAGCAATATTTGTCTCTAAAAACCTTTTATCTGCTCCTGTTTCCATGTCCTTGATCCTAGCCACTATAGCTCGTGGAATGATGCTATCAGCATTTTTTAAGGTTAATAAGTAGAGACTCTTTTCTTTCAGACTAATGTTGCATATTTTCGTTTGAGCATCAGGTAAGTGGAAGTCAGGTGCAGATTATTTCAGAAAGGAGTTCACGTTGAACTATGTCCTTGCTACATACAGCAAACCTCAGGTTCTTATAGAAAAATTGACATAGTTGATAGTTGTGTATTATTATTGACATAACCATTTGGGATTATTGGCTACCTTTCTTATCTGAGCTATTATTCACAACTTTTTATTGCTTATTTGAAAATGCAATGAAAAGGTTTCAATTCTTAATGGAATTGTCATGGGAGGAGGAGCAGGTGTTTCTGTACATGGTAGATTCCGCATTGCCACTGAGAACACGGTACTTACTACTTCCCTTCTTCATTCTTAACTTTATATGAATTTCCCTTTCAAAAAAAACTTCTTATGAATTTGGGATCTTTGCTTGATGCATATAACAATACTTAGTTTATATATACACACATGTGACATACACTCATCATTATTATGAATTTGGGATCTTTGAGGGGAAATGATTTCCATTGACCTTACCAATTATGAAATAAATAGATGAAGTGTATCATTTTTTCAGATAGTGAAGAATACAGCATTAATTGTTGAATTAACTGAAATGAAGTAGTTTTTATACACAATCTATAATCTAGTTTATATCATGATATACTCATAGTAGGCAAATGCTTCATGTTTAACATCTATATTATAGGTACCATTTCTATTCTGGTTGAGTGATGTCATATTTTACATATACGTATCTAATATGGCATGATCATAAGTTTGTACTCTTTCTTCCTTATGAAGATACCAGTATGCTAGTTAATCTAGAACATTGTTCTTGTATTAAGAGATGTTCAAATCTTTATGCAGCTTTTCGCTATGCCTGAAACAGCTTTGGGACTTTTTCCAGATATTGGTGCTTCCTACTTTTTGTCAAGACTCCCAGGATTCTTTGGTAATATAGCTGTGCTTATCTTTCATTTCCTTGGCGCCGATGGATTTTATTGCATTCCCTATTGTTTTTATGTGGAAATAGTACATGTGAGCTAATAGCACCAATTTGTTTCATTATGGAAATTGTACTTCCCATGGCAGGAGAGTATATCGGTCTGACAGGTGCAAGGTTAGATGGTGTTGAAATGCTTACATGTGGTCTGGCAACTCACTTTGTCCAATCAGAGGTAAAGGATAATACTTTCCAACTGTATTGAAATGCGTTAGTGGGAGGAGGTTGTTAATGAGTTGGTTTTTCTCTACCCTTTTCCATTCAAAATAGAGCTTGCCTTTGCTAATTACAATATTTGGATTATGCCTTAATTAGATGAAATGAACTTATAGTGTTGAGGTGTTAGGACTTGGGCGTTAGGAGGTCAAATGATTCTATGATGAAATTGGATCATTACAAAGCTTGTACTTTTACTATATCACTGGGTACATACTGTATCGAGTAACATAACATATAATGTTTTTCACTGCTTCCGTCATTGGACAGAGATTGCCACTGTTAGAAGAAGCACTCATAAAAGCAGATTCCAGTGATCCAGCGGTCATTTCTACTATAATTGAAGAATTTTCATGTGCACCAAATTTGAAGCAGAATAGTGCTTATCATAGGTAATTAGGTACAGTTTTTTATATTCTTAGAACATTATTTACTAACACAAGAGTGGATTTATGGAAATCATGAACTGCATATATGATTGCCACTTATCTTGGAACTATTTGGTTGTTCTGGACTGTATATCCTATGACCTTTTTCTCCTAAAAGACTAAAACTAGACAATCTTCCAGATTTTCTAAATTTAATTGAATTTGGATCCACATTTTAATGCACCATGGCTTCTGGAGTGGTTGGATACAAGTAATGACATTCTGCTGCATATATTGTTTATGTAATTTAATTTTAAGATCACTCCCCTAAACATTATGTCTGATCTGCCTCGAACATTGTTCCCTTTTTATATTAGAATCCCCTTATAATCCAGAATCGTTGCTTAACTAGCGTTCTTCTGTGATTTATTTAGTAAGTTTTCACGCAGTTTGTCATGACCGGATTTTTCCAACCTGATTCTGATGCAACTGTACCTGCAGGTTGGACATCATTAATAAGTGCTTTTCTCGAAGAACAGTGGAAGACATTATAGCAACACTTGTAAGGAAGAGCACATATTAGTTTGACCTAGTGCTTCTTGCCCAGGCTATTTAAATACTTTTTAGTCACGTGTTTTGAATCATGTTTCTAGGAAAGGGAGATTGCTGACAAGAAGGATGACTGGATCTCTTCCACCATCCAGTCACTGAAGAAAGCGTCCCCTATGAGCCTTAAAATATCTCTGAGATCGGTACACTTAGTTAGCATTCTTAGTTTGCATTATTCAACATCTTAGAATTCTGACTTGAGATTCTATTTCTCTACGTATCTTAAGTTGAGTGTCCTGTAATTACTTCATTACACTAAATTAGGTGGATGTTAATGAGAAACATCTACATAGTCAGATATTGGCTTGAAAATAGTTTTTTCATATAGATACCTTCAAGGCTTCAAGCTCATTTTTTGGGGTGAGATATGCAAACTTTCTTGTGCTGAAGATGTATGATATAGTGTTTGAATCCGTTTTTAATAAGAAGTATCTCAAAATTTATAAATTTTACATGGTTCTAACTTTATGCATCTCCTCGAGCTCTCCAGATTAGGGAAGGAAGGCTCCAGGGTATTGGGAAATGCCTCGTACGAGAATTCAGAATGGTTTGTCATGTGATGCGGGGAGAAGTTAGTAAAGATTTCGTAGAGGTACTAATTTCCCTACTCTAACTTGTTGTCTCTATATATCTATTATCCATTACTCATTCATTTATGATTATAAAGAAGTGAATTCCTACAAAATTGTCTTAGGCTTTAAGATCCGTCTGATATATTTATTTCAAGGTCAAAAACAGCAATTTAATTATTCAAAACTATTATTAGATTCATCTATGTTTTTGTATATAATATATTTTTTAAAAATTTATAGATTTTATGTGCGTCACATCTATGGCTCTGCATGTTCCAAAAAACGACTAAATAAAATCTACTATGGGTTCAGGGGTGCCGAGCTATACTGGTGGACAAGGATAGAAATCCGAAGGTGCACAAACATATTTATTTATATCTGCAAACAAAGAGTTAAGTATATAATTTTTTCTGAGACTCTTTTTCTCTGATGTCGCGGTGTTTTTTTTGGTTATCGCAGTGGGAGCCCTCGAAGCTAGAGCTGATCAGCGATGAAATGGTGGACCATTACTTCTGCAAGGTGGATGATGGTGAGTGGGAAGATTTGAAGCTCCATGTGAAGTCTAAATTGCCTGCATATGCCATCGCTAAGCTTTAGACTTTAATCATTTATAAGCTACAGATATGGAGTGGTTCGAATGGATGAATAATGAGTTCATTACCAAAGAGCATTTACCATTCTGATACTTAATTATGTGGTATTTCTTCTGCATGTCTGTTATAAGTAATTACTAGGAACGGTATTGATTCTATAGCATATATTATCTATGTAATGTAATGCAGAAAAAGAGATTAAATAAAACATCATTATATAAAGGAAATCTCTCATTATGTTTGTTGAAAACCCAGAACACACGCACACACACACGAAGCTATATATTGCCAGAATTGCAGAGTTCATCAATGGTGAAACAATAAAGAAAGCAGAAAAGAAATGATCGAAGGACAAGTTACAGCTACAGCAATAATTTTCACATATCCTCTTTTCAATGCACTCTCTCACGCAGTCACACTGAAGTGTGAAGCTCTTAGATTAAGGTTCTAAATTAAATCGAATCAAACCGTATTTGTACCATTTGGGGTTTAAAATATATAGTATGAATTCTATTTTTTGAGAAATTTTGGTTTGATTTTTCAAAGAGTACAAATCAAATCGTTATTTAATATGATATTATTAATTTATATAAAAAACATAGAGTATGAGTATATATACTTACTTATAAACACAAGTTATATTGTTAGAATAATAATTAAATGAATAATTAATATCATTAAATAATTAGCTATATGGTTATTTAAAAAGTTGATGACTTTATATTAAGATTGAGTTTATTTAGTATGCTACATAAAAATTATTTTCTTGTATTTATTCAAAGAGACCCGATTGTTCTTTTGGAAAAAAGTATCTCAATAGACGTTTTCTCATTCTTTCATATGGTTCTATCCCAGTTTTTTTTCGTTTTTCAGTAACACGTTAATATGATGAAGGAAAAGGAAAAACCATTTAGTGATACTAATGATACCCATGATACAGAACTTTATAGTTTATAGTAATATGCAAAAATAAATAATACTAATATGCATTAAAATTGTATAGCAAAGCAACATAATTGAAAAAATATATTTAGTAACAAAGAAAATCGTAACTACTGAAGTTAACGTGCTAATATTTTTTAGAGGTGCAGAAGAGATAAGTCCAAATATTGTGGATTTTGAATTTGTAGGATTAATTTACTAAGATATACTCTTTTAATTAGAGTTGTTTTATTATTAATAAAGAATATAGATATATCTTATAAAATATTTTATTATGATATAATCTTAACCCTAATTACCCAATATTCTTATATATATCCCATAAATTTCATTTATTTTTCATGATCTCATTTTTTATTCTAGGTGCGACTTTGTTATAACATGTAATTGCCAATATTTTTTTTGTAAACGTGACTTATTGTATTGAAATGTCAAATTTATTATGCGAGTGTTTAATTCTTTTCATTGGATAAATATTCATCGTGCAATACGTGATATATTATACATGTATCATTTAAATATAAGTTGCTATCTACATGTCGAGTATGCGAATATACTCGTCATTTATTATATTACACTTTTCAGGCTAATCAGTTGCGCAGTAATACTGATATTGTTTTATTAAGTTCTATTTTATTTCTCGTTACAAGATATTGATGACGATTTGGTTTTAGACTAAATTTTTCTCGTTATTTACTTATCCTCATCAAGCCCTCATCGACAAGCCCACCATCGCTTCCCCTTCGAGTAAATGAGACCCTTATTAGGGTTTCATTTTCTTGAAGGGGAGGATCATCGCAATTAATGGTTCCTTTTCCCACGATTAGTACTCTTCCAGAAACCCTAGCTAGTATAAGCTTGAAGCTATTTAGCAGTATATGAATATTCCAATTTTCGACAACTCAAGCCCTAAATAAGGGTTTAGTATTATTTGTTGTTCATTCTGTTCTTTTAATTTCTTTTTGTGACAATCTCTAGCTAGTCTGTTGTTTCTCGATCTTCAATCAATTTATTGAATATTCAACTATTATGTCCTTTTAGTCTACTTTGTAAGTCTCAATAATATTCCAAGATGATTATCAATTCGTAATCTCTCTATTTGTGTTTCTTTTATTGAAATAATCCAAGAACATTGATTACTTAGGGTTTTAGGACTACTTGTTATTAATGATGCAAACATACCAACATAACTATCATTAATTATTATAATTATTAATCCCTCCGTCACATGAGAGTGTACACTTTGTCATTTCGATTCGTCCCAAAAGATTGTTTCCAACACATTTTAAATCATAATCCCACGTTAAATCATTGAATACTTTTTCTCCATATTATATTTCATTTTTACTATTCAAAACATTATACAAAAAACACGATCCCACTTTTAAGGAGTGTACAAGTATATTATCCCTAATTTTAGAAGAGGATAAAAAACAACCTCAGAGTGGTTGAACAGCTTGAACTGAACTAGAGATGATCGAATCATTAAGAACAATCCCAGAGAGTTAAACCATTATTTGGAAGAGGATCTAAGGTATAATGACCAAGCCTTCCAGTGCGGTACAGATTAAGCAACTTCGTAGCTACTCGACTATAATTAGCTTCTTTCGTTTCTGAAGGAAGATGAAATACCTTCTGCAAAACCTCAAATTCTTCTTGAATTAGACGTGATAGATCTTCTCCATCATCCTTACAACCAGCAAAAGATGACACCGAATCGAAGATTGTGCGTCGCACATTGTTGACAATGAAATTCTGAGTTGAAGATCATCAGAGTCCGGTCGCAGTACAAAACAAATTGAGAAGCAGCATATTTCTTAATCACAAAATATTACACATCAATGCACAATGAGCAATGCCTGTAATGCCGTATTTTAGTGTCTACCTGAGTGTGATCAGTTGGGTACTGCCTCTTCTGCTTCTTACCATCACTGGTTAATGCTGGTCCATGTTCAGAGCTTGATAACTTTCCCCATTTCTTGTACTCCTCACCCAGGTTAAGGATGAAAAGAAAATATTCTGCCAGTTTAATTTCACCGACCACACTATCTTTAATAGCTCCTGTATTTATGTAACAAAAACCAATGATATGGGAATGCCCTGTTTATTTCACTTCTGTTTCTTATTTACGAGCAAGCAATCACATTTATAAGTGTCTTTCTAACTTCACAAGAAACAGAAGAAGGTGATTGTACCTGTTAGAGCAAGCTTTGAACAGACCTCATCATTAATCACGTCAGGAGGCAATACACTGGGTGTGTCTAGAACATATATATTAGGATGACTAGCGATCTGAAATAGACAAACTTACTGCTTCAGTTAAATATTGAATTTACAAGCATATTTGACTTAAAGTTGATGTCACAGTAAAAAAGATTTGTAAAGGATGAAACCCAAAACCTGCTTTTATGTTTCCTTTCAAACAGGTCAAATCTGGCAAAAACTAAATCTAAAAATCCTTAACACCAGCTTAATAGTTAATACAGAAAATATCAGGTTAAAAAGAAACTAACGCAGCAAAGATGACTCTAGGGAAGAGCATTGATATAGAACAGAATCACAATGTATCAGGACAGAAGTTGCACCTTTAAGCTGCTTATACTTTTTGTCTCCCCAGGCCGAGGACTCACTGCAGAATGTTTTAACCTCCCTTTCTCTTTAAACCAACGAAAATCATATTGATTTAGGAGAGCAATTTAATTAAAGAAATAAACAAGTACAACAAAGCAAAGTTGAGTTATGATCCAGTAGCAAGTGTAACAAAGAAATAATCACCTGCTGCAAAAATCCTCCCGACTTGATGCAAAGAGTTGGCTAATGCAGACTTCCCCACATTGGGAATACCAACTAGCATTAAAGTTATTGCGTGTGTGACATCATTCGTCCTTTTTAATTCTCTGACTCTGGCTTGTAGGAAGGTCAGGAACTGCAGTTTGTTCAAATGATATCTATGACAACAAGATCATGGTAATTCACACTCTACTGTCTTTTTTGTAGAAATTTTTTCAACATAAAGTATAGCAATATAAAATAATGACAATTCTATTCAAACTAAATGAACTATTAGGAACTTCGCAAGTAATTAAATCTCCCACTGCAGAATAGTACACTTACCTCCCTGATATTATCCTTGTTATGTGAATTTACTCCAAAAGCCATACACTTGTGGTCCTCAAAACACCTCAACCATTCCTGGATAAGAGATTGAAAACAAATAAGACCATTCTTTAATTATATTTCAAGATTATTGAATGGTGGAGCAGACTAGCTTGACTATGTTCTCATCTATCACAAACTCACAGTAAATAACAAATGGAACTCATGGCATTTTCATTTGCACATCGAACAGGCTATTTTCTGTTTGGTGCTACCGTGCTATAGTAACCATACTAAATCAGAGCATTTAATTCATTATATATCAAGTCTAGGTAAAGAATATTTCATTTGCAGCACAAATTTAAAGTCTTCACCATACTAAACATATCTCATAAAACATGAACACAGTGGAAATTCTCCAAGAGCAGAGCCAAAAAAGTATAAACAAGAAATTACCTTTGTTTGGGAGCGATCAGCAAGGTCCGCTTTATTCAGCACAATGATCCGGCTAGCTGAAGGTAGATTCCTCAATTGTATATATTCTGATGATAATGGAATCTGAAAAGGGAAAAAGGAAACATAAGCAAACATCAAACCCCTCAAAAATGTAAACTTGTCAGCTTTCTGATTGATTTATGCTCCTAAAACATATCGCTACTTCATTTTCATGCGCCATACTACATACATACATGTTCAAGGGAACGCGTAAAGACAACTTCGGAAAAACGAACTAAACTCCGCCCACAGTAAAATCAGGGAATAGAAAACGAATTTGATGCAAAAAGAATGACGAGGCATTTCGACAAACACGTTAAGGTCAAAAGGATTCCCACCCGAGCATCTCTGACTTCAAGAACAAGATCGACGAGAGGGAGGCGCTCCTCTATGGCTCGAGAGGCGGCAGCCATGTGAGGAGTGTACCACCACTCCGACCCTCTGCTTTCCGCCACCGCCTTCACTGATTTTCCGATACTTCCAATCACACTGTTTCTTGCCACCATTGCGCGACTATGGCGCTACACTTAAAATATGACCATAACTTGGGTTAATTTAGTATTATCATTTTAGATTTTCCAAATATTCAAAGAACAAACAAATATAGTAAACAAAATTATATTCTCTTCTTTCATTAAAGATTGAGTTTGAATTAAGTATAATTATTATTCTTAATTAAATTTTGTATCGATTCAACAGTGTGAGAGTAGAAGGGAGAGGGGAACCCAATTTTTTTTTTTACTTTTTTATTAGGGTTAATATATCATAATAGTCATTTCTCAAACAATTTAGTAAATAAAGTCACTTCAAACAAAACATATCAATTAAATGTAAAATTTTATAATTGCACGAAATTGAACGATTACATAACTAATGATCTTGTAATGTGGTTTTGTTATTTATTTCTTCGTTCAGTTTCGAATATTGTAATTGAACAATTACACGACTAATGCTCTTCAAATGTAGTTCTCGTGTAATTTCATATTTATAATTATATATGTAATTACACGAGCATGACCAAGTGACAGTTGTGCTCGTGTAATTTCATCCACAACCACACATCTAATTACACGAGCATGATTTCATTTTAGTCATGTAATTGTGGCGGGGTATTATAGTAAGAATGACTATTTTTTACTTCTGTTTTTTTTATCAAGTGACTATTTTTTACTTTTATGTTTGGAGATTGACTACTTTTGGGTATGTTCATTTTTATTATTATAAAAAATGATTAAAAACTTGAAATTGAAATATAGTCTCGTCTATTCAAACATTGAAGAACCAAAAAATTATGGAAAGATCAATAATAGTCCCCTTCGTGATATTTTCTAGCTACGTCATTGGTCTATGTATTAAAATGACAAAATATACTTTTTTTGGTAGACAGAGAGCATGATATTTATTGAGTTTTTGTAATTTGTAGCAGCAATTCAAAGCGTACAATTAACTAAGAAACAAGAAGGGCAAATGCCAAATGCAGGTTCTGACGACATAAAACAAGAACTGCTATATTATACTCACTCCACTATTTGCTTTTAAGGATAGACAGTCTCTGTACTGTACATAGTAAATGGAGTGAAAGCAAAGCCAAAAATCATTCGACGAAAAAACCTCACCTCTCCATGCAATGCAAGTACAAAATGAAGTTGGAAGAGTTGAAGAAAAGAGCTATATTTCTTTCTTAGTAGTAGCAACTCTTCTTCTTCTAATCCTTCCAACGCAGTTATCCTTGGGCCTCGTATGCGGTAAGTACATCCATGGACTCTCGGGATTATGGCGTTCCAGCCTGCAAATCAGCATAAACCAGTCCATGCAACAACTCTTCAATATTTCTACAAGAAAGCTTCCCAAAAAAAGGAACTTGGATAATAGGAAGATGAAGCCATTATGCATCATAACTCACTCATAATTCAAAAGAAAATGGTGCAGAAAGATGGAGATTTCGATCTTGGCTAGATCATTTCCTGGGCACAATCTGCTTCCTCCACCAAATGGAAGGAAATTTCCTGCTTTCGGAGTGAATCCCTACACGCAACATCAAACAAGAGGAGGATGTAGATATTGTTGTATATAAATTAAGCATGTAAGAAAGAGTACCGGAGGAATTAAGGAGGAGGTGTTTTAAACTCACATCCCATCTAGAAGGATCGAACTTCTTCGGTTCAGGGTACGTTTCCGGGTCGAAATGAACACCTCTGAACCAGACTAGAACTTTCCATCCTTTAGGAATTGTGTAACCTGAAAGAATATTGTCTTATACATGTTGCAGCAATACATATGTAGGACTGATAATGTATGTTCTTGTTAAGCCTAATCAAATGATATTACATACCACAGATGTGGACATCTTTTTTTGCCTCTCTGAACACTGTCAGTGAAAATGTAACCACACGAAGTGTTTCATCGATCACCTGTCCATTTTGGAGGATAAACGAATATGATGACATTTGATGAAGTTTGCTTATTTTTTTGCAAGTATTGGGAGATGAGATACCTTATCAAGATAGTTCATTTCTCTTATTTCTTTGAGTGTGAGACCTTTTTGATTAGGTGGTCTGTTCTTCATAATTGCTTCTTGCTCTGCCTGAGTTTGTTATTCAAGAAAAACTTTTTATTGTTAGTAGTGCTACGAGATCGATATATATCTTATCTTGCCTCTAAACTCATGAGATATTGGGATCATAGAAGTACTAATATGGAGCTCTATACGTACCTTAGCTCGTTCGAAAACATCGCGATTGTTCTGCAGATAGAGTGTTGCCCACATAGTGATATGTCCAGAGGACTCATGCCCCGCGTTGAGATACATAACTAAAACATCGATGATTTCTTCATCTTTCAAGGTTCGACCCTTCTCATCTTGAGCATCCATCAATGCATCCATCATGTCTTTCTTCACAGCTGTTGCAGGGTTCTTCCTCCTCCACTCCCTTCGTGCCGTTACAATAGATTGAAGAACAGCCACTAGCCTTTTACGAGCCTGAAAAGACAACGAACCGAAAACAGTTGAAGAAAACAAGGATTGATTCTTGTAATAACTTTGCTTATGTGAGAGTGATCAAGCTACCTTGAGAGCAGAATGGTAAGCAAATCCTGGTATATTGATTGCCATTGCTCGAACACCGTAGTTCAGCACAGTGTACTCCCTCTCCATCACCTCCATCACCTGCTCGCTCTCCGAACTCAGGAAAATATGCATAATTATTCTAAATGTGAGCTTCCGGAGTTCAGTCAAGAACTCAATCTTCTCCATGCCTGCCCATTTTTCCAATGCAGCTATCACATTTTCTTCGATATACTTCATGTACAAGGCCAAGACTTCGTGTCCGTTCACAGGGGCGGCTGTTAACTTGCGCAGCCACCTGTGCTCTTCATCGGAGATTCCCACGAATGAGTTCTTCCCAATTAGGTTCATCGTTGAAGAGGGCCATCCGGGCTTAAAAGCCTCGTCGTCAGTTAAAACTTTCCGGCATGCTTCTGCCGTGGTAACGATTATACTAGGATTTCCAAACATGTGCACTTTATACATACCAGTATTTCCAAATCTGCAAAAGTCACAGATAGTTTGAAGAAAGCAATTTAACATAGTTTATGATTATCATGGTAAATACACAAAAAAGGCAGTATGTCCTAAAAGCAATAAGCTGATTCACTGATTGCAGTTAAAGGACTAAAAAAGGAGATATTCCATGGCCCTCATTTTCTTTTGATTAGTGGTTATAAGAAACTGTGGGTACACAAACAAGGAAAGGCTTCCAAGACAATGATAGAGTTGGTAAAGGGTGTTGTAGCATCACAGTCTATAGATTTTGGCATGTTGGAGCATTTTTGGGCTATTGAAGACCACTAGCTGACCAGATAAGGTAATTTTCTATAACTACCAACAGAAAAAATCTTCAAAGATATTACAAAATAAGGAATATTGCAACAGGAAAGTATGAAAAAAGAGCAGTGTAATGATAAAGATAAAAGAGGAGATAATGTTGAAATATCACATCAATCACAATGCTGAAAGCCAGAAAGAGACTAATTTCACTCTCAGTGTTCTTGGAAAGAGACATAAAAACAGCACAATTCATGTTAAGTGGAATAGCACAGTAACTTCTGCAAATAGCACAGTAACTTATGCATTGTAATTCTTCATTCTAAATCTTGGGAGATGCAAATATCAAGAAACGATACCACCTCTCATTGTTATACCATTGCAAGTTTATATTCCTGAGATTGCTTGATAACAAAATGGAGAGAGAGAGATAGAGAGAGTGACCTATCAAGAAAGGAGGAGATGAAAGATTCAGGTTGGCTGGACTTGAAAGCTCTAAGGAAGGACCACATGTTGCCAATGAAAGGCCATCCAAGATCACCTGGTGGCAGTTGATATCTTCTCACTCCCAACTTCCTCTCATAATACCACACATTCACACTCCTCAACACCCACTTCACAATCAAGAATACTATCACTAAACACCCCACTACCACTAACTCCCCCCCCTTCATCACCAAAGCTTCTTAATAATCAACCCCCCTCCAAGATCTGTTTTTTTTTCCTCTCTAATCGAAAAGGGCACTCAGCTAGTTGGAATACGTGGCAATAAGATAAAGAAAGGGAGAACCTTCAAACATTCATCTCCATTAGTCCCTTTCAAGAACTGTGATGCAATATATAGCGAGAGGGTTTGGATGGTAGGAAAAAGAGGGAAGAAGAATACAAAATATGTAGGATTTGGAATGTAGTGAGAACATGACCAACTGTGAGCGGGTAATAAATTAATTATGAGGAAGAGAGAGGAGTTGCCGGCCTAATTCTTTTGGCTTTGTCTTGTTGTTTAGATGAGAGATTCTATGTTGAGATAATTATAAGGTAGAAGAGGAAGAATGAAAAGGGCATGGCTACCTACTTACTGTATGTGTTTTTTTTTTCTTGAGATGCATACATACACATAATCCCACTTCAAACCAGTGACAAGATAAGGTGAAACCTCATAATTTATACCAAAACACTATGTTTGTCTTTACATACATTGTATTTGTATGTGGCTTCGAGTATGTGTGTTGATAAGGTGCTTAGTGTTCCACTCAGTTTATAACAATATTAATTACTAACTAGTTTATGCACCTGTGCGATACACGGTAAAAATTAAAATTAATAAAATATTTAACTGCAAATTAATTTTTATTTAAAAACTTATGTGAAAAACAAAAAAAAAATATTTCAATCATCTATATTTTTAATAAATCAATGGCTATGATTTTCACTCCAAATTAAATTTCATTTAAAAAACTTTCATACTTCAATAGTGATGAAAATTATTTAAATAAAATTCAATTAATATTAGTCATTACTTGTGCATTGGTGACAGTTTAGATTCTTACTCGTTTCTCCTACATATATTTTTTTTTAGTATGACCCAGCTATATAAAATATATGGTCCATATTAAATATGCATCAAATTTATACATAGGGAGCATTAAAATTATAATGCATTGGTTAATGAATAAAAACGCATCATCAACTTATGCAATAAGATTATGCATGTAATGTGTCAAAATAATGTGTATCATGCATAAGTTTTAGTTCTTATATAAGAATTGGTTCTAACTGAATCCTACCCCTATATATATATATATGGGTAGTCAAGAGATCAAATATAATTGGTTTCACACGTGTTAATTAATATATTAAATTTGGGATGTTTACTTTATCAAAATTGATGGTTAAAATTAAATGATTTTTAAATTAAAATATTAAAAATGTAATAATTATTATATATATATATATATATAATTGATTTATTCCTTATCTGGTGAGATTTTATTATAGTATATTTAGTTGTAATAGCTTTTGAAAGACATGATTTGTACTTTAAAATTTGCTAAATAAAGAAATGTGTCTAAATAAGTGAGATAACTCAAAAAGGAAAATGTGTTTAAATAAGTGGGACGAAGTTAATATATGTTAGTTTTGAATTTATCAATTATACAAATTGATTATAATTATTAGTATTAAATTTTAAAACAATTATATACTCTGGTCAAATAGGATAAATTTTTAGTACTAAATAGATTCAGTTTGTACATGTATATTATGAATTGTTCAATGTTTAACTTATCTTGTTGCTCTATTGACTCATAGTATAGAATTTGTAATGAAAGGTGTTGAGTTCGAATCCTAATATTAATTTTTTAATTTAATAGTTATAGTATTATCTTTACCATTAAAATTAGATTTAATTATGAAATTGTCACTCAAATTGATTTGGAATTGAATATTTTATATATATATATATATATAGATATAGATATTCTTTTCTCTCTCTTTCTTTCTGTATTGCTAAAAACAATTTATATTCAGCACCTATTACAAATTAAACGTTAAATAAACAAAATATATATTAGGCACCAACTGCTGCTGTCCAATCGAAACGAATTAGCCAAACATCTTGAAACACCACAAAATTCAAACTCCCCAACACATATGTAATAATCTGTAACTAATTTGATATATAAATCCACCATCACAATGGAAGATGACAAATTTTGCCAATTACTACTACTAGTCCAATGGCAGCAATCACGTTGCATCAATTTCATATCAAACTATCTTTTCTTTTGGAGTAAAACACAATGGAATGGGTTTGTTGCAGAAGCAGACAAGATTATTGAAGGTGTAAAGAGCAAAGGGAATCAAGTCAAATTCCCCAAAAGCAAAAGCAGAACTACACAACCACAGAAAACTACACATTACACAATAACACGTTATAAAAAACATGACCTTTGCGAAGCGGCCACCATTTCACAAAAATAGATGATAATGAAGAAACAAAATTTCATTAAAATAGACTACACTTGCATTATTATAATAGTATGAGACTGCACCCAATATAAAATTACTTATTCATTAAAGATTCTGCCGTTAATCGACCTCTTATCAATTGAGCCGAATATAGTAAATACTACAATTCAAGACTATTTGAATCTCTATCAAGTTTTAGCAGTTAATGTTTATTGAACAAGAAGGATTACTGAGTAATATATTAAGTAACTCTATCTTTAAGTGGAGATGTGTACATGTGTAATAGTACCCTGAAAAAGAGGAGGATAGAATACAAGTATCCACAACACTTTTTACTGTATTGAACACAAGAGTTCATTACAAGTTTTGAAACACAAACCATAAAATCACAGATCCGACATGTAAGTTGTTTACAATTTGTGCCTTGGAATTTTACATTGTAGCGTGTGTATCTGAAGCTGTTGCCAACGCTACCCGTTGAACTCCACGGGCAACGGCAACGACGGTTGCTCTTTCATATCTGGTGAGGGTGAATAGGAAATAGAAATCAACTTGGACCTGTACTTCTCTTCTCCATTACGGGGTGAGGTTTCACCAGCCTTGTCACAAGCCGTAGTTTTAGGAGATGTTGGAGCAGGTTGATCACTCTCGGGTACTCCGTAAGAGAGAGCGATAAGAGACTCGCGAGTTGAATCCTCGGAGAAATCCTTGTTGGGTTCTGCCTTATCCATATAAGTATAACTTCTTGTCCTGCAAATATCAAAATAGGAATCTCTGATTAAATTCCTAATAACAGAGCAGACTAAAGCTAATATATCAAACGAACAGCATCACTTTTAGCACAAGTATTACTCATTTACCAGATGGAAGAGTTCTATGGAGCAACACAAAATTGTAAAGATAGTTAATAAATCAAAAGGTATCAGTTGTGTTTATAGCACAATCATAATATCGAAATAATATAAACCAATGTATAGAAGTAGCGCGCTGCGATGGAACATCCTACATGGCATAGTGCAGTTGGCGAAATCATAGTTCTGAGAGAATCTGAAAAATCCCCAATACTAGAGTAATATTTGCCAGGCATAGGTTTTAGTTTCTTGTAGGTAAGCAGTTATTCTTGTCAAGATTCAACAGTTCCAATCAAGATTGACAATATGTGTGAATATAACAACCAAAAGGTTCACACAAATACGTCTCACCATTCCAGGTAGCAACAAATAAAATACATTGTTTAAGAGCAAGGAACATTCTGGCAAATAAAGCACTACATATGCACCTGGAATAACAACTACAGTACAGAAGAGAAACAAAAAAAACAACTTCAACAGGTCATTAAAGGCTTATTCCTTTTTCTTTTTATGTTTGACAGTACCCATTACCAATGGCAAAATCAAGACAGCTACGTTCTTACCGTCTTCCAAGAGAAAACAATAAGACACTGATATTGCTACAAAATCTCACACCTATTAGAATCATGAATTTGGAACTTGCAAATGAATAAACATCATCTCTATGGATAGCTAAGAACCCTAAGAGCCATATAAGAACAAGGATATTCAATGAATAACTATGATAAGTTACACCCTTCCAAGATTAGCCAAATCTTACTTAACCAACACTATATCATTGCAAGAAAATATTCTTGCTTCAGTGCAGCCATTAGAATAGACATAATCAAATCTATCTTTGTTTCCCAAGAATCTCAAGTACTTTTGGACACAAGGACAGTTCAGTAGTACAGATGATTAGTGTCTCATCAGTTGCAAACTTTCAACATCTTGAGAAGTGAGAATGTGCTAGTTAATTTAAACCTTCCACATCCCATAAAAATTGAAAATATGACTATTTTTGGAGTTGTTGCCCTTCTTTTATGATACAATTGGCAGTTCAAACCTTGAGTAATTATACTTTGTAATGTGAACGTTTTCATTCAGCCACAACATGCATCACATGTGGATTGTTAAAATTACTGTATCCTCTTAAAGATAAACTGAACTCTGCTCGATCAGCCTATTTCACCCGAGGAAGTACACATGGTTGTTTAAAACATGCATGCAGTCAGCAACAAATAGTTTGAATCACGCAATGCCTATTTTAAGCCCGATTCTGTACAATTCAAGCAAACAAAAACAGATAAGAACCACCTACCACACTCGTGAGTTAATGAAACTAATCTTAGTCGTCAACGTTTGATACATGTATGTTGCAGAGTGTGATTCGCAAACTGTAACCCAAAAAAGAATAGCTGGTAAAGTGAAAGAGCAGTCATAGTTCAGCTGGGAAAGATGTTTCTAGCCTTTTCATAGTGATAATACCAACACCAATAGTCTTCTCCCAAATCCCCAAATATAATTACTTATACAAATCGAAAAGTTTATAACTGCGTGTATCTGAGGGTGTAAGCTACAATTTAGAAGGGATCACAAAATTAATCGGCTTTTGAAAAGAAAAAGAGAGATCGACCAGAAATCAGCAAATTATTTAGGCGAATCTCCATAATCATCATCACCATCTATTAAGCCATCGAGAGAGAAAAGCAACAAAAACAAAACAAACCAACGAGCAGCGAAATCGAGGGGCAAGAACAAGAACCCGTATCAATTAACCAAGAAACAATCGGATCATAGCTACTATCAAAAATCTAAAACCAGAAAAAGTAAAATAAAAACAAGAAAGTACCGGTATGTCCAGCTACGATCTCCGATTCTGCTACTTCCAGAAATCGCGGGCGGTAAAAATAGGGCGCGCTTATTGGTTTATCGTGTTTGTCGGAATAAAGAATCCCCAAATTCATTCCACCATTTTAAGCAAAGATTTAACGGCGTTTCTCACGCGTTATGAACGTTTACCTGACGTTGACTAAAGATGGACTTTTGGTAGTTGACCTCTAAAAACTATTGGATCAAAATTTAATCAGTTTTAGTTCTTTTCCTTTTTGATTATGAGTTCCGAATTCCGATAGTAGAATAAGCAAAATATGAACATGATGAGAACTTTCATTTGATGCATCGATTGAATCAACTGAATGTTTAATGAGCTTTGTATTCATGAGCACTGTTCTTTTTCTTGATGAAGATTATGTTAAAGAAGAAGCATACAGCAGGCGTTGCGTTGCAAGCCTTACTTAGAGAGAGTTATTACTACTGTTAATTCTCTCTGTCACGTGCCAATCACCCCCTTCCTTCCTCCATTCGCAATCGCACACGCAGACTGAGTCTCTGCAGGTCTCTTTCCATTGACTCGTCAAGACCGATTTTTTCGCCTTCTCTTTCTTGATACTCATCAAGGTTTACAGCTCAGGATACTTCTTAGTTTAATGCGCGCACGAAGATATACGCACTGAGTGCGTTTCAACTGTGTGAATGTGAGCTCCGAATACTCAGGATGGGCTGTTTGCAGTCCAAAACTGCTAAGGATCACTCCCCTGACCAAGAACCTTCACAGCCGGACTCCAAAACAGATCTGGGTATCCCCCACTTTTCACTCATGGCTTTTTAGTTCTGTTCATCAACTGCTATCTTGTTATGATTGCTTGAGGTACTTATGTGTGTCTCCTACTTACATAATCATTGCACTTGTAAAAGTTTCTCTTTTGGCTATCTGGGTGCTTTTGATGTTTTTAGATTGTGTGAACCGAGATACCGTCTCAAACAAAAGAGAGAGAGAAAGAAAATAAAAAAGAACAAGAAAGTAAAAAACTACATTTCAAGTACTGTGGTTTTCTGTAGCTAGCATCATTTGAAGGCAGGTGTCAAGCTTTAGGGAGTGGAATTAGAATCGTATATACATTGTATATGAGTTCTTGAACCTTTTGATTTTGGTATTATTCATTTTTACCTCATCCCTTTCCTTGGATAAGCACCTTTTGGTTGCTTTGTGAGTCCGGGTCTGTTTATTGCGATAATTTTCGTAGTATCCCACTATTAACTTTTAGTCTTTCGTCAGCTGAAAAAGAAAGGCTCCTGCCTTCATTGTGAAGCATAAATTTTTCATAAGCACTGCCTCTTTCACCTGATCGAGCACTTGAATCTGATGACTTTCTTCTACAATTGTTTGTACATATGATGATTGATGCAGCAAGCGGGGACCAAGTGGATCAAGACCAAGTACCTGCTTTTAAGGAATTTGGACTTGCAGAGCTTCGCACTGCGACAAACGGTTTTAGCAACGACCTTATAGTTTCAGAGAGTGGAGAGAAAGCTCCTAATGTTGTTTATAGAGGGAAGCTTCGTAATAGTAAGATTGTTGCAATTAAGCGCTTCTCGAAGCAGTCATGGCCTGATCCACAACAGTTTATGGTGAGCTTATTTCTCATATGGGATCCTGCTTTCTGCTTTTACAAGCACGCTTACATTTGATTGAAGACTTATATCTGGCATTTTATGGAATGCCTTTCTGTTGTCTATTTTGTCATCTATGAGGTTGTTCCTTGTTGGCAGTATTCTCACAGTAGTAAATGTGTCTTGATCATTTAATTTCTAGTAGTATACTTTCATCAAGTCATGGTATACAACATCTGCTAATTAGAGGAGTACACAAAGCATGTCTTAACTTTTATTCATATTCCAATAGCTTTTATTCCTATCACGATTAATTATTTGCTGCATAGTCTATATGTGAGTATTGAGTAAATGTGAGAATTTCATATCTTTGATGCGGGAATTCTATAGTTTAAATCTGAAATTAATGTAATTTGATTTTCAAATGGTAGCGACCAAGGGCCAATGATCACGATCATGGCAAGCGAAATAAACTTTTCTTTCTTTCTTCTTTCTTCCTTCTTTCCCAAAATTGTATATGATGTTGGAGTTAAGCTCCGGTCCTTCAGTGTTTGTTGTGAAATGCAATTTGCAGGCAGAAGCTGCTGGAGTTGGAAAGGTCAGACATACGAGATTGGTGAACTTAATTGGATGTTGTGCAGAAGGAGACGAACGCCTACTAGTAGCTGAGTACATGCCGTATGATACACTGTCAAAACACCTATTTCACTGTATGATTACCTTCTCTCATCTTTACAATTGAGTTTAACCAAATAAAACTATGTTGTTTTACTTTTACCGCTACTAGTCATAGTACTTGCTCTCTCCTCTGTGCATCTCTTGAAAAGTCTACAAAACAAACTAAGGAACAATACTAAACAGTAAGCTGCTAATTAGAAGTCTTATGGCCAGCCAGCAAGACAAAACGTTGACAAACAAATCGGACATGATGGCTTCCTCTTTCAACTTATTTGTGATTTTATTCCTGTCTCCTTCATTGAATTCTTAACATCTCCCTTTATTATAGGGGATAAAAAGCCTCTTCCATGGGAAATGCGCGTAAGAGTTGCATACCGCATAGCACAAGCTCTTGATAACTGCAACTTGGAGAATCAGAAAATCTATCATGACCTGAATGCTTACAGAGTTCTTTTTGATGAGGTACTCTAATCAAGTAGCCTGAAAATAAGTATTGGTTCTTAATACACATTCTCGCATCATTGATGGGAAGCAAACATTATTAAATCCTAAAACTTTAATCAATATCTATCTGGTGCATTATCTAATAGATGTCCAAATCATTTGTCCTGATATAATGCAATTACTAATCATGAAACATGCTCCCTAATACCCATGCAATTTCTAATCTTTCTAAGGTCAACTGAACTTGTGTCTGATTATGATGAGAACTCTCAGAAGAAGGAAAGTACATTATCTATACAAGTTACACAGTATAAAAAAAGACTAATGGAACAATTTGCTTTTGAACATCAATCAGCTTGGAGAGCTTTAACCAAGGTGTATCATCTCAGGAGGTGGTGCATGAAAATTGACAATGTTGCTGCTCATAATATATTATGATATGAATTTAATATTTGGTCATCATGTTACAGGAGGGTGACCCTAGGTTGTCTAGTTTTGGCTTGATGAAAAACAGTAGGGATGGGAAGAGTTATAGCACCAATTTAGCATACACTCCACCTGAATTTTTACGAACAGGTATATTCATCTAGCCATGCTTCTCTGCTGCATTATTACATTAATTTCTCTTTGGCTATATGTATATAGTATGACTGTTTCTGGGGGCACCTTTTTTGTTATAGATTTGTATTTCAAGTTCCAGAATGTTCCTCTGCACACATGATAACCTTTTACTGCATATGCATCATTAAGTAGAGTCTGAGCTGCAGTTGATACTTTATGCTAAACTATACTCAAGTGCTATGTTCAGATAAATTTTCCCATTCATGAAGTAGTTTTCTAAAAATCCATTGCTATTCTATCTCACCTCCTATATGCTTCCATAATTTCATTAGGCTTTTTGTTAAAACTTCCAGAACTCTTGATCTTGTGCGAAATTTTACTATCTAATGGTAAGTTATTTTCTTTGCTCACCTTTTCAGGCAGGGTAATTGCTGAAAGTGTGATTTACAGTTATGGAACTGTTCTTCTGGACCTTTTGAGTGGAAAGCATATCCCTCCTAGTCATGTATAGTTTACTCTCAAACTCATTTTGTCTATTAGTTTACTTACCAATCTTTACTGGCTGATTTGGCACCCTGATGGCCGTTCTCACCAAATTTGGTATTTACCGTCATCCTTCGATTTTGTAAAAGAGCTCAATAAACTTTAAGCAACTTGTTATGGATTGTTCTTGACCAGACTTGAAATGAGTGTATAATGAGAGGAACGAGTTAGTAATTACATTGAGTCTGCACCATTTTGACTACGTCATTTGTGCTGTGTAAGAAACCCAACTTTTATATATACATTGCATATGCACCAGGCCTTCTTCAACTATCGCATAGTGGTTTTGTAAACATGTACTTCGAACTTTTTTGTTCCACGAAGGTTGACATTTCTGTTGCTCCAGGCTTTGGATTTGATAAGGGGCAAAAATGTTTTAATGCTGATGGACTCATCCCTCGAGGGACAATATGCTAATGAAGACGCTACTGCAATGGTCGAACTTGCCTCGAAATGCCTTCAGTACGAGGCCAGAGATAGGCCTGACATCAAGTTTCTTCTTACTACAATAGCACCTCTTCAAAAGCAGGAAGTTACGTATCAGTTTTCTCTTTATTTGTCGCATTCCTTCCAATATGGGAACTGCTTCCAGCCACTAGGGGTATATTACTTACATGAGATTGTTGTTTCCTCTTCTTAGGTTGCATCTCACGAGCTGATGAATCTGACGAAAACCCCTGTTGTTCTACACACCATGGTTTCTCCTTTAGGAAAGGCTTGTTCGAGGATGGATCTTACTGCTGTACACGACATCTTGCTCAAGACAGGCTATAAAGATGAAGAGGGTGCGGAGAATGAGGTGAGATAATCACACCATTTTAAGTTTGAAATGCTATTGCTCTAACTTGAAAATCAACATGTACTGATTTATTGTTCTAATTGGGAAGCTTTCATTCCAAGAATGGACACAACAAGTTCAAGATATGTTAAACACAAAGAAATTTGGAGATATAGCTTTCAGGGACAAGGATTGCAAGAGTGCAATTGATTACTATTCCAAGGTACGTACATGTGGTCTCATGACATGGCAATGATCATCCAAAGCTATTGATAATTTTTTTTTTATGTAAACTTAGTCTAGTGTGGTGTGGGTATGCAATGCAGCTGGTTTCAATGATGTCTGTGCCCTCCGGGACGGTATTTGTGAGAAGAGCCCTCTTATATCTGATGATAGGGCAGGCGGAGCTAGCACTGAGAGACGCAATGCAGGCTCAGGTTTGCTTGCCCGAGTGGCCGATGGCGTTCTACATGCAGGCGCTTGCCCTTTCCAAACTTGGAATGGAGACAGACGCCCAAGACATGCTCAACGATGGAGCCTCGCTTGAAGCTAAGAAGCAAAACAGTTGGCGCAACTAGCTAGGATGGTGTTACAAAATCCAGTTTCCCTGCATCACTTGTTTGCTCTGCTCTTACTCTGGTGTAGGTGAAGTAGCTTCCTCATTCATACATGGGAAAAAGGGGAATGTATAAATGGCTTTGTAGGCTTGTTTCTGGATGGGAGTGAATGTTAATATAGATCAAAGTTTGCTATCCATGAACTTTTTGCATATCCTATTTTTCATTTTTATGCAACATATACTCCAACCGTCTCATTATTTATGACAAGTTGCTTTTGATCACGTATGTTAAAAAAGTGACTTTTTATATTTCCTTTGTTTCATAAAAACATGCATCATTTGACCCGGTGTGAATTTTAATAAAATTTAATTGACTTGAGTAGTAAAAGTGTTATTAAACGTTAAAATATAGTTGATAAATAGTAGTGAAAAATTGAAACCCACAAATGATATTCATTTTCAAAAATAAAAGATGTATATTTAGGTGCAAAAATAAAAGATGTATATTTAGGTGAAACGTAGTTAAATAACAAAAGGTTCATTTTTTTTTAATGAAAAGGCAGTATATATAATGGTGGACCCCATCCAACCCAATCGCCTTTACACTGAACAAAAACCCAACCCAAAAACGAATCTTGGTAGAGGCCCAGTTCCGTGTTGTACAGAATGTGTTTGTAAAATAAAAAGGCCCATTAAAAATCAGATAAAAGTACTCCAGAACTGCCACCGGAGACGAGCGTAAGAAAGAGATGGCGGTGAGGCAGAGAGCCATGGCGCTGCCGACGCTAATGCGGGCGCTGCGTAAAGAGGCGCCGCCAAGGCATCACACGGCATTGCCGTCTCTTAGAAGAGCTTTCTCTCTCTACGATCAGATCAATCTTCTCAATCAAGTCCCCGAAGACCAGCTCCGTTTCCAAGAGTACTCAACTCTCCTTCACCATTTTTCTATTTTTTTTTTCATTCAGTTTCTTATTATTCTTAAGGCTTTTTTTCTCTACTTTATTGCAATTTGATTATTGTTGTTTTGTAATTTGAATAACTCGGTGGGATTGGTAATATGCTAAACACTTTCCGTGGTTGGAGAATGAACCCTAAAAAACTCATAGTGATCCTTCAACCTTGTGGCTTTAGAAAGCGTGTCTCTTTATGACTACTCGTTTCTATTTTATTTTGCTGAATATAGACTATATAGTATTGATTGATATGAATGTTTAAGTGTGTGGATTCATAGGTAAATTCAAGCCATATAGATTATTAGATTCGTTATGTCGACATGTTGGAATTTCTGTGTTAGGATATTGGATTGCATTATATCGTTTCCCTCTGTAAAATGTGTTATTGGAATCATTTTAACTCGATCACACACATTCTGTCTGTGTGACAAATAGCGTGATAGAAGTTGAGACTTTTATGTTCTTTCCTCATCCTACATGGGATGAAATGATCGAAATGACATCTCATAAAATCTGACAAAAGAATCTCTGTCCTTCCTTTGATTAAGGTGTTTATGTGAATATAACAACACCGAACCTGCATTTTTATTTCTTGAATTCACCAGGTTCAACTTTTATTTTCTTCTTTTGACAGGTTTGATGAAACAGGGTTCAAAGTAAACGGAGCTAGGTATGAAGGTAGCTTACTTTGCATAGGAAATTTATTGATGTCTTGGACGCCCAAGAACTTCTCGGAGATCACTGCTCAAAGGTACTGGAATATGAGACATCATTCAGTTCCTGCGTTCTCTCATTTCTTCTGTATGTAAAGTAAGAGAAAAGCTCGTTGTCAAATCCTTGCCATTGTTGAATTAGTGATTTGAACCTTTCATCTTTGACCTCAATGGCAAGTTATATTCTTAAAGCTTGGGTCATCAAGCAAAGAACTTTAAGAAGTTTGTTCGTCCAAATTTCTTACTTGCTTATCTTTTCCAGAACATACGATTTAGAGATAACTTCTTATTCTGATTTCATTATCTTCTTGCAGCTTGTCTATTTTTAAGACTGTGCGGCCAATACCAGGTAAACACTCTTATTATATTCTTTTGAAGCACAAATAACAATCCTTTTGCTTGAATTGATTGATAGAAGAAAATAATTTGATTCTTTTGGCCCAAAATTTTCTTACACAGATGAAAATATGATAGAAATGTACAAATTGCGTATATTGTTTCAGGTCTTTATGCCCAACATGATCAGGTGTATGTTCAAAACATCTTAACAATCACTGAACCTGGGTCGTCTACTTTGTTAGATCTAGCAAAGTCTTGCGTGATATAGTCCTTATCTTGTATATAGGGTGTTTGGTGCAAGCCCACGGATTTCTATTATTTTAAAAATGCATTGATCATTCAATGTATGAAGGCCAATAAATAGCTTATCTAATCACTGGACCATCAAATATGCTGGTTCTACTATACTGAAATTATGAAAGCCAATGAATCGCCTATCCAATCACTGGACCATCAAATATGCTGGTTCTACTATGCCCTAAAATTATAACAGTGGAGCAACCTCAGTGATTTACCAAATTTCTTATCAAACTATTTATGTAGCCTCTGCAGGATATACAAGCATATGCTGGTTAGATTTTATTCGACTCAAGTGTTTGTTTCCCTGATTAGCTAACTTAGACTTCTATTTCTGTTTAAGTTGTAATAGGTTTGTTAATTTTAAACTTGAATGCCTTCTATATTGCTGGAAGTACTCAGTAATTTTTCTCTGTGTGTGCCATTCTTTGAACCCATATCGTGCATGGGACATGGAGTGGAGAATCTAACTCCAGTAAGATGATTTTAGCAGTAAATCTCTATACCATCTCTATTAGTTGGGGAATATTTGCTACATAGAATAAGGTGTGTCATAGATACCTCTCACACCATAGTATGTTGTTTGCTTCAATGTATAGAGTCATATACAAAAATACGGGCCGAGATCTGTTCTTACAAATTTGTTGGTTTACACATCCAGCGTGTAAGGTAGAGTGGCCATGCATGGAATTAATGAAAACAGAATTTGGACTAAGTTGCCCCCAAATTAACACAGATTTTAATGCATTCAAATAGATCCCATATAATTTAAGACAATCAAGCGAATGTAATACTGATACCGTATATGGTAAAATATATCCCATTCATATATATTACACATTATCCCATCACGTGTAGCAAACGAGCCCTTACTGTATTTGTGTTGATAGCTAAATCGGACCTGTGTTGAATATTGATCTCAGAGATTTTAATTCTTGGCTGTGGAAGATATATTCAACCGGTAGATTCGGAACTTCGCAACTTCATTCGGTCGACTGGAGTAAAACTAGAAGTACTCGACTCAGTAAGTTCTTTATCTCAGACTCTAATCACAGAAATGCATTTTGATCAACTTCATGGCATGAAAATTATGTGTTACTTTGATGATTGTTGGTTGCACGCGATATTATAGGCTTGATGTCACTTTCCCTAGAGTCTTTCTTCTTACTTTATAGCCTCTGGATACGTACTTGACTTGATCAATTATGAACACAACCCAACTCAACATACCTTGAATTCAATCATTTTCATCTAGAGATATCCTAATAGACAGACATTGCTTCAGATTTTCCCAAGCACTCCATGGTTGATCGATTTTTTTTCTGATTGCTGAAAACATTGGGTGGAATTACTTTGATATTGTTGTATTGCAGAGAAATGCAGCGTCTACTTACAATATATTGAGCGAAGAAGGCAGAATAGTAGCGGCGGCACTTATCCCATATGGAGCCACATCTTGAAGCTTAGCAATGTTGAAACTAGACCAAGACCAACATCATCTGTAAATTGTAATGCTTTTACCTGTCTTCTAGATGAGGCGGAGGTTTTGTATTTGTAGTCGGCTAAGTTAGTTTACTTTTGCTTCTCAACATTTACATCCATACCAATACTTTCCCCACTTTTGGTTGGATCTTGAAATTTATGAATAAATGAATTATATCTTTCTTAAATAGTATATTTACAAATTAATAATTGGTAGGTATGTAGTTTAAATGTTGGTAGTAGTCTTAATCTTGTTTTCAAACATGTTATATTCATTGGCATCATTGTCTATTGTATAAATATACCATATTAAGCATATATTATTTGTAAGTAGCTGTATTCGTTTTATGAATTTCATGGTGAATATGACCATGAAAACAATGGCCATGGTCCTCCTTGGATTTAATTAGATTGCCATCTTTCCATGGCCTACAAATTTTATGGAGAAAAAAAAAAGAATATGCAACTAAGCATTAATTAAGGGCATACCAATGATCTCTTTCCCTCTTTGAAGGAATTAGAAAATGGTGAAGTTATTTTGATAATGAAGGTTGATGAAGTCAAGATAAGGGAGTTAGTTGTTAATGTCAAGTATAACTGCCTATCTGTCCTCATTCCTAAATCATAAATCATGCTATCACAATCACAAACAAATTTAGGAATATATATAAGCGTCGACAGTTTGTGACAGCTACGCCAAGATTATAATTTTAGTAGTTTTAATATTATATATATGTATATATGTACAAAGTTAGCATTAATTGGAAATTTATTGAGCATTACAGTAGACGGTGCATGGTACAATTGTTAATGCAACAATAAACACACTTGTTTAGCAATGTTCATGTACGAAATAGTAAGGCATAAGCTGTGTGCTAATTAAAATTATTCTAATGGTGGTAAATAAGAGACAATCTACCGCTATTAGAAAATGGAATCAAATTAGTAATAAGCCAAATCAAGGACTAAAGAAAATAACTACTCCCTCCGATCCACTTCATTAGACCCATTTTTTTTATTGGGACGTCTCACCGAATCAGATACATTTATATTTTTGGCAAGTTTTACAACACAAAATTCTCTCCTCAAAAGTTGCTATAACTAAATATTGATATTCGAGACAAGAACAAATGCGTCTAATGAAGTGGGACGGACCGAGCAACACTTTTATAATTGTAGATATTTTAGCATAAGCCAATTGGTCAAACTATAGAATGAAGAGTAGTTAATCTACACACTACACAGCTGTGGTGTTTGAATTGAGGGAAATTGAGATGAGATCTCCATAAAAAAAGGCCCAACAGGGCATCACTATATATAAAGTATTCAAATCTGATTACTATTACTAATATTGGAGGGCCATTATAGACATCCTCTTTTAGCACGTAGTAATAAATATGTAGCATATGGTATGGGTAGACGTATCCCTATTCCCTCCCTCCTAATTAATGCCATCTTCTTATTTTTCGCAATATCTTCATCAATGTTGTAATGTGTTTCAACCTCACAGGTGAGGTAGGGGTGTCTAAAGGGTTTTGAGTTTTGGGTTTTGTCCGAAATATATTTGGCATTAATTGGGTATCGGATATCCGAATATACGAAAATTAAACCAACAAACCGGGACATGGTATATCGAGTTCGGGTATCACCTGATATTTGATTGGGTACCTGTAATTATTTGCTAACTATTTAGTAAGTAAAGAAATATGAAATAAATTAAAATGCAACACTTGCATATTAAAATTAGGGACGGTACTTAAAAGTAGTTAATCTCCAAATAAATATTAAAAATAGTCACTTGTACAAAAAGTAAATTTTGTAAAAAATAGTCGCTTTTACTCTAATACCCCGTCATAATTATATGACCAAATCAAGTCATGCTCGTGTAATTATATGTGTGAGTGTGGAGATGAAATTACACGAGCACAGTTGTCATTTGGTCAAACTCGTGTAATTATATGTGTGATTGTGTGATAAATTACACGAGCATCACTGTCACTTGGTCATGCTCGTGTAATTACATGTGTGTGATACCGGAGATAAAATTACATGAACACGACTGTCACTTAATCATGCTCGTGTATACATATATAATTATCAATATGAAATTAACGAGCACGACTATAATTTGGTCATATTCATCTAATTTGTCTGGATTTGGTTGGGATATGACTTGATCTCTAAAATATATGGTTTGAATATTATTCCCTTTTCCCCAAATACTATTTATATTAATTAGTTCCCTTCCGTTGGAAAGTTAATTTCAGATAATGACACACAGATCAAGATGCATGGTAAAAATGATCTACTATCATTTTTATTTGATTCTTGCTATATATATATATATATATATATATTCTACTTCCTCTCTTCAAATTAAATGTTTTCAACTTGAGGACATATATATATATATATATAATATTAATGGATGGTACGGAATTAATTAATGATATATAGGGCACAACCACCCAAGTTACGTAGTAGCACCCAATCAACTCCAAATCCACAAGCACCGGCCGTTTCATCAAAATATATTTTCAACCGTTTGTCGTAATAAATTAAAGATAGATAGATAGATATATTGATGTAATGTAAATTAAGGTTGGCGCAGGAGAGAGGCAGTCAGTTGTGCATTGGGTAACGTTATGTCAAATTGGAGATGGATGCAGCAGAATAATTAAAACACACACACACACACACTACCATTAATTAATTAGCATCCATCATCCATGTA
>JAPKLX010000055.1:0-47929 GCA_026898415.1 Leonotis leonurus | reverse complement strand
GAGACGCCATTAATTTTGGCTGGTGAAGCTCATAAATGCACCCCACCTATCTACACCCTTAACTAACTACCACATTGCATGTGTATCTATTAATATTAATTCACCAAATTATTTTATGTATGTTTGAGTGCAACCATATAATTTAGCCTACACTAAGTAAGACAGCTGCCCATGCATGCAGGTGCGGATTATTACATATTATACATGACTTGAAGAAGAATTAATTAATGAGATTATTATACTATAGCTAGCTAGCATGCAACAGTACCATTATTCAGGCCTACCTCCTATATAAATGAAATGCAATGCAATGACAAGAAAGTTAAGCAGTTGAGAAATTAAGAAGAAGATCAAGAATGGCTACTAAACCAGGGATTCTCACCGAGTGGCCATGGACATGGCTTGGAAGCTACAAGGTTCTTCTTCATTTTCTTCTTAAATTCTTTTAGGTACAAGTTCAACGTAGCTAGCATTAATTAATTGTTTAATGCATGGTGTGATGCAGTACGTGGTGCTGGCTCCCTGGGCAACACACTCAGTGTACTCATACATGGTTCAAGATGAAAAGGAGAGAGATTTTACAAATCTTTTGGTAATACCTTTGTTGGTGTGGAGGATGGTGCACAATCAAATGTGGATGTCACTGTCCCGTTGCCGGACAGCCAAAGGGAGTAACAGGATAGTTGATAAGACCATCGAATTCCAGCAAGTTGACAGAGAGAGGAACTGGTAATATTAATCATATTATATTGTTGTTGAAGAAGTGGATAGGGTAGTTATGTAGTAATATGTAATTTTACTGCAGGGATGACCAGATCATACTAAGCGGGTTTATGCTGTACTCGGTAAAGATGTGGTTCGAGGGAGCCCAAAGGCTGAGGTGGTGGAGTACAGATGGGCTGATTTGGTCATTTGTGGTTCATGCTGGACCAGTGGAGTTCCTATACTACTGGCTGCATAGAGCACTGCACCACCACTTCCTTTACTCCAGATACCATTCCCACCACCACTCCTCCATCGCCACTGAGCCTGTTACATGTACGTCTATATATATATATATATTCATAGCAATAAACGAGTGAGGTCTGACTGTGTTGGTGAATGCAGCTGTGGTTCACCCATTTGCAGAGCATATAGCGTACTACATGGTGTTCTCAATGCCATTTCTTGCAACAATATACATGAGGAATATGTCCATTTTCTCCGCTGTCATCTATTTCACTTATATCGACTTCATGAACAACATGGGTCACTGCAACTTCGAGTTCCTCCCCACACGCCTCTTCTCAATCTTTCCACCTCTCAAGTACCTCATCTACACCCCTTCGTAAGTACATATATCTATCTCTCAATCCTATTCCTATGTATATCAATAGAATACAAGTACCTAGCTAGCTAACATTTGAGTGCTCACCAAAAAATATCTCCTGGACTGGACCACCCTTGTTATTTATGTCTAAGTACTGACACTAACTGCCCCACCACACAAGAAATTGACCAAACACAACTACTTCCTGAACCAGACCATTATATATTTTGGTGTGGGCCAATACTTGCATGCATCAAATTAAATTTGGGTCTACCACTCCTAATCATTGTTTTTTCTTAATCTACTTATACTTAGATTAACATTCATTCAGTAAATTTCTTTGGTTTGTTTAACCAATGAATTCATATATATATATGAAAAGATAATTACAACTGCCTCGGAGTGGTATGAATTGTGACAGACCTAAAATTATAAATTTAAACAAATATAGATATAAAATATATATGATTAAATTCATAATAGTTTCGAAATTTTCTAATTACATAAGGATTCTTACTTTATACCAAACATATTTATGAAATCTTGAATACTTAAATTTATTAAACAGATTCTTGTTTTTTTTTTGCCCTTAAACTAAACTCCTACTAGATGGGTATTCTTTTAGGCAAAATCAACTTTGTAAGAATTAATTTTTCTATAATTAATACTAATGGAGCCCACATGTTAGTCACGGACAATAAAATTATAAATGTATATTTAAAAGAAGATAACATTATCACACTATATTGTTGGATCAAAATTATAATATAATAAATCTATTTAAAATTATAAAATAATTAAATTATTATATTGTCTTTAAAATAATAATATTAGATAGACATATTAATTAAAGTCATTTTTGTAAGAATTCCCATCAATATATAATATTATACTGATAGATAGATCGATGACAGACATGCTTGTTTGGAGACCAATTAATAATGTCTATTCGCTCCACTGCAACATTAATTCTTATGTATAGACCTTAATTTATGATATTGAATATATGTTGATTAGTCGATTTTAACTTCACTTTATACAATTAAACAAAACATTCAAGGCTTGTGATGCAGCATAGCAGAGCAGAGCAGGGGAAGATGAATGAAACAGTGCATGCATGTCTTGATTAAATGTTGAAGTTGATTGATTATTAATTTGGTGAAAGTGCAGGTATCACTCTCTGCATCACACCCAATTTCGCACAAACTACTCACTCTTCATGCCATTCTACGATTACCTGTATGGTACCATGGACATATCTTCCGACTCATTGTACCAAAACTCACTCGTAAGGAAGGAGGAATCGCCTCATGTGGTGCATCTTACTCACCTCACCACGCCCGAGTCCATCTATCATCTCCGTCTCGGATTCGCCTTCTTGGCTTCTCAGCCTCAGAAGTTCAAGTGGTACTTGTGGTTGATGTGGCCCCTCACTCTCTGCTCCATGACACTCACTTGGCTCTACGGCCGCACCTTCACCCTTGAGAGGAACGTTTATAAACACCTCAATCTGCAAACATGGGTTATTCCCAAGTACAGCATTCAGGTTAGTTATAATTAAAGATCATACTCATTGCTGATTGATTATGATTAAGCATATGTATTGTTTTGTGATCAAATGAATCATGGCATTGGTTTCATGTCCCTGCAGTACTACATGCAATGGCAGAGAGGAATAATAAACAGTATGATTGAGGATAGTATACTAGAAGCTGAAGCTAAGGGTGTCCGTGTGTTGAGCCTAGGCCTATTGAATCAGGCAAGATAGATACTGCCACTGCTGTCTGCATACTAAGTCTTAGATCACCTATTAATGTTCATGTTCGTGTGATGCAGGACGAGGGGCTGAACAGAAATGGCGAACTGTTTGTGAGAAGGAACCCTCAGCTGAAACTCAAGTTGGTGGACGGAAGTAGTTTAGCTGTTGCAGTGGTGCTGAATAGCCTTCCGATAGGAACAGCTGAGGTCGTCCTTCGAGGCAACCTATCAAAGGTTGCCTACTCCGTTGCCCTTGCTCTATGCCAAGGGGGGATCCAGGTATGCATAATCTGACATTTGATCATCATCATACCATAAATGATATAGAATTAGTTTATGATGACTCAAACTGCAACAGGTATATACCGTATCCGAGGATGGCTACAAAAGACTGAAAGCCAAACTCAGTAAAGAAGCAGGAAACAATTTGTTCCTCTCTAAGAACAGCGCTCCAAAGGTAGTAGTGGTGATGAAAGTAATGAGTGATGATGGAAGTAAGAATGAGCTAATACTATAGATTGTGACTTACGCAGACATGGTTGGTGGGAGACGGAGTAAGTGAAGAGGAACAGCTAAAAGCACCCCAAGGAACAACATTCTTTCCCCTCTCACACTTTCCACCAAAGGAAGTGCGGAAGGACTGCTTCTATAACAGCACACCAGCAATGCAGGCTCCCAAGAATCTAGAAAACGTCGACTCCTGCGAGGTTAGTTAAGCACAAATATATTACAACTTGTAGAGGACAATGGTTTAATGGAAAAGGATTTGATGCTTTTCTTATCTGTTTATGCAGAATTGGCTACCAAGAAGAGTGATGAGCGCATGGCGTGTAGCTGGAATAGTACACGGTGTGGAAGGGTGGGATGTGCATGAGTGTGGAAACATGATGTTCGATGTCGAGAAAATGTGGCGAGCCAGCCTTAAGCACGGATTCCGACCATTCTTCAACCCAATTCCCAATTGATTACTTTCCCCTTCCTAGCTACATCATTATATACACAAACATCTTTTCCTGTCTACCCATACTCTGATACTACTACTAATGCCTATCTTTCTACTCGGGATTAAAGATTAAAGAAGGTCCTGTTGTGATTTCTGATACTTGCTTCTTCATCCATCCATTACAAAATACTGCATTACAATCGCATGCTTCCCATAATACAATACACATGCTATAAGAATAAGACCATATGATAGTGAAAGAAAGATAAGGCAGTAGCATAAAATACTCCAAAAGACAAAGTTAATCTTTTACATGCAGAATAAAACATCAAACTCAGATTCTGCAAATACTGATTTAGTGATAGCTTATATTCTTAAACCACCATATATATAATATCGAGAGCCTTTACCGTAAGTATCTCGTGTTTTCCTTTTACCAGTAGTGACTAGCTATATAATGATACCATCTATGTATGTAGTGCCATCAAATACAAAGGAATAGAGAATCTCTACTGTATGGAATCCATATCCATAATGAAACCCAAAAAGAAGTACAAATATATATATTATGTTACCTTACGAATGTAAAGCTAGAAAGTACCTACACTGGAATCTATTACAATGTTATGACAGAAGTAGATTCTTTAAGTAGCAACCTGCAACACGTGAGGAAAAAGAGAAATTCAGACAGCGAGAAGTTATACTCCCAGTTTTTTCCTCACATATTTCCACACTTGAAAAGGGCATTTCCATACACTATATTTCAAAGAATGAGAAATAATTACAGGTTTAATTTATAATGCACCATCAATGTTTGCATAAGAACCAATGAACCATGCTCAAGCCCTACACTGATAAAATAAAAACTTTAAGTAACACAATATGTAGCAGTACATAATGAAATACAAGCTCCATTCGATATTTCATTACTGTACATGTTGTTCTGCTATATGAAATACGATACGATAGCCCTAAGGTCATGAAGGCAATATGCATCTCATCCAACTGCATTTTGTTGCAGTGCTGTTTCTAAGTTTCTTTTTCCTCGTACATTGCAAGGGCTCATAACATCTCGCGAAAACATGACGGTGCTGTTTTACCTTGTCATCCAGGGATGTGAAAACTTCTTTCACTGCCTCGAAAACTTCTTCAACTGGTTTGGAACCATCAATCTGAATAAAAGGGGTGAACAATAATAAAACCAGTCATTACACAAATACATTTTGGATAGGTGTGGATAAGTGAAACAAATTACCTTTCGAACCTTGCCTTTAGAATTGTAGTACTCAATCACTGGAAGGCTAGATTCCATATACACCTTAAATCTCTTCTTTATTGACTCAAGATTATCATCATCCCTACCCTTAAAGTAGAGAATAAGGGGTATAAAGAGAAGGAAAGGCTAAATCATATTATAAAAATATAGATGGAGAGATAGAAACTCGGAAGATTAATATGCCTAAGTATGTTAATGCATCCTTAATTATCAGTTTTTTTTTCCAAATTTTATAAATATAAATTCTTTCTATTATACTTTTGGAATACTTTTTCAGTTTAAAATAAAATTGATTCCATATTAAGCAAGAGTTTGAAACCATTCTGAACCCAATATCATGAGCCTATAAAGAGAATTTGGCAAGATATAAATTTAATGGTTTAAAGTTAGTATATTGCAAAATAATGTATTTCTATTTTTTCCTAAATTGTTTATCAGTAGAGATACTTTTATTTTGAGTTTATACAGTCTTACTTCATACATTTTCTTACATATAGAAAATAGGTAGCTAGGTTGCAGTTATATGCATGGAATGGAAGTATTATGGAACCTGGTTTCTATTCAACACGCGCTTCTCCATTTCCTCCTCTGAACAATCAAAGAAAAGTACGAAATCTGGCTCGATTCCAGTCTGCCATGGAAAATAGGAAATAGGTGTTAACATGAAAGATGAAACAGTTGGTATGCACGAGGGCTATGTATATATATATAGTCTTCTGCTCAGAAATGAGATCTCAAATAAACTTTTGCAACGCACAGCATGAAAATACAAGAGATTTATATTGGGCAACATGTGTATGTATTGCTATAAACAGGGAGAAGTAAAAAAGAACACATACAACAGACTCAAATGCTGCACGATTCTCCTCGTTACGAGGAAAACCATCAATAAGAAACTTGTCATTTCCACTTTCCTCCATTGCCCGCAGGAGAAGCTTCACTGTTACCTCTGATGGTACGATTGTTCCCTCCTTAATCATATTCTTAATCATGGCCCTGCAGATTATTAAATGAAGAGCAATCCGATTGATAATATTTTTCAAAAGAGAAGTGCAGTTTTACCTTTTAAGAACCATAGAAAGTACAGAGTTGCAGATTATCTTGTGGAGGTTCTTTACCTATTCTATTTCATGCTATCTTAATCAAATCACAAGAATGTTAGAGAAATCCTTACCCATTCTCAGAACCAGAATTTTTCTCAGCACGGAGAAGATCACCGGCACTAAGGTGAGTATAACCAAAATGTTGGACAATATTTGCACATTGAGTGCCCTTACCACTGCCAGGACCACCTGCTCAAATTTAAAGAGAAATTAATACAAAAACAGCCATTAATGACAGCCATGAAACATCCACGCCACCTACAAATTATGTTAGCTTGTGGAGGATAGACTACTTTTGAGAAACATTACTGTAGGGATAATATTCGTGTACAAGATCAGTAAACTAACCTAGAACAAAAACCACACTGAGCTTCTTATCTGACAGTGAGCTTCCATTTGCTTCCTACGAAAAATAATTTGTATTAATTGGAATTAGGCTTCACAAGTATAGCATTGAGTTCTTAATTTGAAAAAATTTACAAGAACAATAACAAAAGGAAGATCCTAAAAATACCTTGTTTGCAGCATCAACAACAGTCCCCATGCCTCAGAAGTCAGAAGTATCTGCATGAAGACCACAGAACATGCTGATCAGATGCATGCTTATATTTTAGCAAAATATCATTCAAATAAGAATCACACCACATCGCACAGCCTCAAACAATCAATGCAAATAATTTCAGATTCCATAAAATTGAACTCTTTAATTCTGCAAATGTTTGCCATTAAGTAAACAGGGATCATAATTCATGACAGCATACTGAAATACAGAAAACGTGACATTGATTAAAGATTTGGTAACACGCTGCAAAAGATGCAAATCAATAAAACTGTTAGCAACAATTTCTTGTAACTTGTAAGTAACACGGAAAGTGAACATAAGCTCGAAATCTAGGAAAGGTTGAATGAAGGTCTTTAAGAGGATAAAAAGAAGGAAAATAGATGAAAGATTTAGTCTCCTCTCCCAGAAGCCCAATTAATCATTCAAATAACGATATTCCTTTTACCTAACTAGAAAGATCATTAGTTTAAAAACTGAAAACCATATATTGTACAAAGGGTGGGTTTATGATCCAGTTGACCAGCATTTGTCACTGGGATCACATTCTTTTCCAATAAATGAAGAGAATTTGTAGAGAAAACCCAAGCAGAAGTCCTTCAATTCAAGGATTACTCTGAAGCAGCAAAGTAAGAATAAAATCTTTGACCAGTAAAATCACAGTATAGAGAAACAAACTTACGTATTTTAGAACCATGAGAATTCATGACAGCATATGAACAGAACCATATATGCTTTATCCGCGTAAAAGAATCAGATAACGAGAAAATAGCAATTCTTCTTACAAGAAAATGAAGTTGTTCAAAACAGATAGCAAAGAAGTTGTTTAAAACAGTCAAGCAATCATACAAATGAAAAGGAGAAAGAGGAAAGAAAAAAGAACAAAACACACTTTTAAGACTAAATTCACCACACCATGATCAAACATGGTCGTAGTCATAACAGTTCAAATCAATATCACAAAGTGATATTAATAGGAGAAACAAAAAAGATGGTGTCTTTACAAATGGGAAGTAGTTCATATCAAAAAAATAGCCAGGGTGTCACCTGATTCTCGTGAAGGGATGGAGGTCTCCGAGAAGCAAAATATCAATATCCACTGTACTTATACAGAGAAGAAAGAGAGAGACGTGTTTGCAATGCCACTTATATATACTCCTTATTAATTTTATGCTTTTCAATTATTAATTGTTTTTTCTTTGTCATCCAATCTTTTAATACAATCTGGGAACCAAACTTTATTATGAATCGAACTTGGGCTACTATTATTACATCAATCATTTCACCAATTGAACAATAATTATTGAAGATGCAGATTCTGTTTGTATTTAAAGCTTAAGATATTCCCTTGAAGGTACATAACGTGGCATTGTTATTCTTAAAATATGATTTTGAAGAGGCATTTACATCATAAGGGCATATGTTCCTGACTAATGGTTGCAGTATATAGGAATATAGTCTTTGTTTGACCTTTATTCTAATTCCCTCATCCTCAGGTATGCATATCCTTTTCCCAGTACTACTTGTGCATCTTAAACTTACTTTATTGGACAAAATGCACTTATCTTGTTACTTTATTGGACAAAATGCACTTATCTTGTTAAAAAGGAACAAAGTAGTTTATAATGGTGGCTGCAATTGAAAATTGGAGCATGCTTCTTGAACAAGATTATGACTATGATTATGATCGTTTGTTTATATGCCTAATCATGCTTAGAGTATCTTCTTTGTCATTTAACAAGAAGCTTAAAACCCAAACAGCTCGATATATTCTGATATAGAAAATCATTTGAGCAAGAAAGTTGGGAATTTTGATCCTTTTCAAGATCTTTTTACATATCCTTTTTGCTTGTGTATACAGTGTGGGTTTAACATAAAATGTTTGACTTATGAATTGGAACAAGTACTTGAGGCTAAACTAAGAAAGAGATCCATTTACGCCGTTACAACAAAAAACAAAATCTCACATAATCGGTCATCAAGCCAATTAATATAATGAATCACACAAAACAGTGCTGCAGATGAATCACTGCTTTTAGTTACATAATCCAGACCAGTCACAATCACGCCTTCGTGAACAATATTAACATACAAATGATACCTAATGAAATATCAACCTCATCGTACCCATGCCACTGAATCGACCTCATCCCTTGCTTTCTTGTACAATTCAAGCCTTTTAGCACATTGCTGTCTCCTCTCCATCAATGCTGGATCTTCATCCAATAATTCTGAAAGTTGCTTACCCTGCAATGTAAACAAAAGTGAGTATGACGAGCATGCAAGCCTATAGACCAACTGATGTTAAACTACTGAGGTTTAAAAAATGTATAGCACATAAGTTCTTAATAAAAGGAAATGAAATTTCAGGCAATATCCAGTTAATACCTCTTTCCTCCCAATTTGGGTGTAGAAGTAATTGAGTAAATTTTGCTTGGCCTCCTTGACTTGACAGTAAACCACTGCCTTGGGAATTGAGTTCCTCAGAGTTTCAGCTATCATACCGATATAAGAAGACACGTTTGAACCTATCCTCCTGAAATGTGCCTCAGCGTAACGATCAATGTTTGATGCAGCTGGTGAGCTTTCGCGTGGGTTCGCCCCTGGATTTCCAGCTTTCTCTACTTCTTGAGGGAGTTTCCGGAAGAAATCTACAGTCAGATATGAAGATTCCATATCAACCAATCTAACAACTGTCTTCTTGCTGTCCTCACGGAACTTCTCTAATGCTTCATTTGCTGCTCCAGCTATAGTTGATTGTAGAGTTGGAAACCGTTTCAACTCCTGCTCCACCAGATAGATTATACAAGAATAAGTAATCGTGCAAACTCAGATAGAAAGATGAAAAAATCATTGTGAGAATCTTAAAAGTGACAAACTCACCTGGCACTCGCCGATTGACTTCCTGACAAGCTCTTTTAGCACAAGGTGAACCTGAATTAAGATTATTTTCAGTCAATCACAGGACGTGACAAGATATTAAACACTATGCGATAAATGGTATTAACTAGTATCAAGATACTCACAGCATCTACAGAAGCCTCAGCAGGCCCTCTGAAATAATTAAGTGATCCCTCAATAAGCCGTCGATAACCTTGTTCAGGAGCAATCAAGTGTGGCTGGTAACCATCAGCTTCAGAGACGATTTTTCTCACACTCTGCACTGAAAGATGGCGATCAAATGGAAGCTTTTTCAATGCAGCAGGCAGCTGATTGTCAAAAACTCCGTAAATTCGATCACCTCCCGGACGGCTGAAATAATTGTGCAGATTATTAAAATCTATGATAGTTACCATTTCAAATTCAAGTGAGTGGATACACACTAAAATCATGAGAAAGAATGGTCCAAGTTATGTGACAAACAGACAAGCATAAGTCTTTCTTTACCTTCCGAATGTAATAATAAAATCAGATCTTGAATTTGAAAACCAGGGAATAATAAAAATTGCACCAATTACTATGTGACTATACAAATGTTTTCAGATATTAGTTTGTTAGTTTCTCTTTTTTTGTTGCCAAATACAATATGTCACTTCAAGTTGGGGTTCTATCCTATGCAAATAATGTAGATAATAATAAAACACTGTAACTTTCAAACAATAAGCATATAGAAGGAGGTTCTTTGAAGATCTTTTCAAATGTAAAATATGGTGATGATAAAAAAGCACTAGACATGCATACCCTCCATCCAGATGCTCCTTGAATATCTTGTCAAACGCACGGCAAAGTTCCAATATGGTGTATAATTGAGCCTGAAATACAAGATTCAGTTGCTAGAAAAGTTGAACTACTTCAAGAAAAGATCATGAAGAGGATGGGCAAGAATCTCACCCCAGCATCAACAGCAATTGGCCTTCCGAGGTGGTCCAGCTCAGCTTCGAGTTCATCTATACTTTTGTTGATCAAAGAAATTATACTTGGAATTCTTGCCTTGATTACAGATTCTAAGTGCTGAAAGAGAAGCATCCAACAATGTAAACTCAAACAGATCACAGTAAGCATATTAATTGCAGCTGATATACAAAAGTTTTACCCTAGAGAGCAGCTTTGCAAGATATTCAGAACCCATTTTACTAGCCAAATGTCCATAATCAGGACTTGTAGCAAAGTACTCGCGCTCCCTTCGCCTAGCAGCCATCATATCAACATTTTTGTTGATATCTGCCTGTGAACGATTAACAATACCCACCCACGGATGTTGTAAGCGATAAGATCTTCCATCCAGAACCTATTGAGGATAGTAGAAAACAGGAAAATAAGGTTAACATCTACTCTCTAAACGTACATTAAATAAAGACAGGATTCCTTAATAAGAAGAAGGGGGGGGGCCCCCCGCCCCACCAGATTAGAGTGTGCTAATGATGTATGGGAAAGAAGGAAACAAATACGAGTTTTGGTCAATTGTGAAGCTAAAATGGAAGGAGCAGAGGAAGCACTTTGAAGTAAAAAAGATTTTGACAATATTATATTCATATAGGGAGGAGGGGAGAGCTTACATCTATTGCATTGGTTCCTTTGTCCATCAGATCAAGCTTTGTAAGCACTCCAAATGTGCGATCACCTGTGCATAAATTGCATAATGATCACAATATAGCACAAAAAAGTTCACAAGATTCCATATAAAAAAACTTACACTTTAAATAATAGATGGAGGGTTCTTACCAGATGGATCCACTTCCCTTGCAAGTTTAATAGCATCTGATGTAGCAATATCTTGGTTCGCTGGAGATATTGCCAGTATGATGCAGTTGGGCTGCAGGACAAATGAAATTGTAATACACATGTATGCAACTGCTGAAAAATACTTATCTCCAACATTAAGTACATCAACATTACCTTCTCGACATATAAGCGAACCATATTCTCGATGTCTTCGACAATACTTTCAGGTTGCCCCTCTGCAGAGATTGAAGGGTTTTTTGTAGCATCAGATGTAGAGTTTATGTCAATTAAACTTTACAAATTATAAAGAAAAAAAATTAGCTAATGAAATCGTACCTACAGCAACTTTTGTTAAACCCGGAAGATCAATAAGAGTTAAGTTGACAACTGTGAGAAAGAATTTGAAAGAAGAAAAATCAGCACTGTTGAATGCCTTGCACATAATAAAGAAAAACTTTATCATATGTCACATAGCCCGAGATAAATTAACTCCAAAAGTCATAAGTCATATACCATTGGGTGAATAGATACTGAGGTGAATAGGAACTGGAGAAATTTGTTTAGTCTTCCCTGTGATTCTCTCAGTTTCATCCGCAATTTCCTTGCGAACCATAGCTGCATCAGAAAATAACATGACATTAACATTTGTCTATAGAATCAAAACCAGAGCTAGGCATCACAATCGCACATACCAAAATCAGAGAATCGCTTCCTAGGCAAGTGACCAAATTCTGCATACTCCTGCATCCCAGCTTCCGTTTTCTGCAGTTGCAACACCAGGGGTCTCCTCGTGACAATTCCTGAACTCAAAAGATAAAAGATTTAGAAACCAACATTGCACATGGTCCGATCAACTGGTAGATAAACTCCAAAAGCAAATATTTAGAAACACAATGTAGTCTTGCTTGTTAAATCTAAGCATTATCCAGAACTAACCAGAGCCTCGAGGAAGAAAATCGCGCCCTACTATGCTCTCCAAGACTGAAGACTTTCCTGAACTCTGTATTTCGCTCAAACCGCATAGAAGGCACACATTAAGAATCCAGAAAAGATAGCAACGTTTAACTACAACAAAATTAAATTCCATAAAAGGATCAGAAATATGCATTGCCACTCCAACTCATCCTAAATCAGAATCTTCAAATAAAGATCCTATTCATCCCCAAAATGAAAAAGAAAAACATTTCACTGTCCAATCTGAACGGATCTGTTAATTTCTCATAACGCTCCAACTAGAAAAACAAGAATCATCCACTGTCCAAGTCTCCACTTCAATTAGTAAACATAATAAAAAGGTTTCCATCACGAAAAACCGTGATTTAGGATACCGACCTGACCACCGACAACGGCAACGGAGGGGAGAGCGTCCCACAGCGAGGAGAAAGCCTGGTCGCCGCCGCCGTAGTCGCCGAGGGCGGTGCAAGCCCTCTGTATTCTGTTCACCAGCCCAATCAAGCTCTCCATAGTCGTCGTCATCTTATACTCTTAATCGAAAACTTGAGAAAATGCAAACAGATCTATCTAAAGTGATAATGCGGCTGAGCTTCAGCACCTCAAATCCAAATACGAACAAGAAATCTAGAATTGAAGTAAAAGAGAGAGTAGAGGAACGATGAAAGAAAGAGAGAAGTAAAAATTGCTGTGATAATTTGAAATTGAATGAGAAATTAACCAAATAGTCTGGTAAGGTTTGGTCATATAAATATAATAGCTATTTGGTAACTATTTGTTTTTTTTTATTGTAAAGTTATCGAATTCATTCAAATTCAAATATTGTATAGTTAATATGCTATTTTATTGGATTTATAGGAGATGGAAAATATTGATATGCCAAAACTTGGCAAGGTTATTCATTTCACCCCTGACGTTGCCCAGTATATAAATCCAATTAAATAATTTGCACCAAAAATACGGATAAAAAGAGAATTTTTAAACGGAACACTCATGTCGTCACAAAATGGAATACTTACCAAAGACATTTATTTATTTTCAAGTACAACCCTTGTTTTGGACGAATAATTAGTCTAGTGGTAAGAGTTAATAGGTTTTGAGTTTGATTTATTTGACTTTGTAATTTATTTAAATTTAACATAATGTAGTTTTGAGTTGAGAATTATAAACGTAATTATTTAGTTACCATTTTAGACATAGTTTACTACATACCTGTCCAGTCAGTGGAAATGTAGTCATGTAGTGGCTTTCCATTCCAGTTTTATACTAGTATTTTTTATTACAATTTTGCCCTTTTCTTTTCTTTTGTAAAGTAGTAACGATTATAAATTTTGAAATTTGAAAATGGAGAAGTGGGGTCAGGGGCGGATTACACCGTTATGGTATGTGTATGGCTGGCGATTGGCGGTTGTGGTGGAGCCCGCTCCAACGGTATGTACCATTCATATCAAAATAACACACAAAATTGCTCAATATCGATAGCTACGTTTGTATTCATGCATTGTTTCATCCAAAGTCCACATCATTTGAAAATTTTATACAATACTTTGATTATGGTAATACGGTAATTAGCACTCCAATGTTATAACAAAAATGATATAACAGCATTACAATGTGAGGAACATAAGTATTGCACTCTAATAGTCTGCAAACTGGGCAATTATTTAGAACATTTAAGCTGATATCATAGTCCTACAATGTGGCATCTCTATTATTGTAGACTTTTGCAGTTTTCATTTACAAATTTAGAGCATCTACAACAAGTTTTCAAGCAATAAATAGAAAAAAGGACATATGCAGATGAATAGATGCAGCTGAGTCCACTTGCAAAAGTGGTTCTTTTGTTTGTAGTTGCAGTGACATCTGAGCTCTATACGCTTGCATATGTAAGAAAATTACTTCCTACGTAAGAAAGAAGCAAACTCAATCCTTTTTATAGACCAGCTTCGTGTAATCAGGATTCCACATATTGTTCACTATGAAAGTTCTAATTTCATCCTGCGCCACAAATCAAACAATGCAAGCACATCAGTATCAAATGCTGATGGCACACAAGACAAACTGAACCAGGATAACTGAACAATACTAGTAAATGATCAGTCAGTCAGTAAGTAAATGATCTTTCCTCGTCATTATTTCTTTTTACTACCTGTAAAGTTCAAGTGTCTAGGATATAGGAATATTCTGGGTGACTGAGTACTCATTTATAATTATACATTCAAGATGAGAGGTAATTTGTCGGCCATTCGTAAAATAAAGGTAGGAAGTGAAGCATAACATGTAATTTGAAGGTAAATTCAGTGGCAAGCAGAATATGCCACAAATGGCAAAAGAAATTGGTTCAGGAAAAAAATGGTCATTGATTTGTGATAACTCAAATGCAAGTCTATGAAATCTTAGTCGGCGGGATTATGTCACTACAACGAAAAGCTCACTAAATAGATTCCCCATCCCAGCCCCCAAAACAAAAACTATACAGTATATCATGGCATTGTTAATGTTAGGTTGAAAGTTAGACTCTGACAATGTTCAAGCCTGACAAAGAAAGGACCGACAGCAGGAGGAACAATCAAAGGGACACATAATTTGAATATTAAGATAGCTCTTTAACCTGATTAAGTTTCTGCAGTTCCCTTGCATCCATCTCACGATATCCTTCTACCAGGTCTTCTTCTATGGCCTCTGTTATTACTGCTGCAGCTACTTCCTTTGTTATATCACGTATTCTGCTCACATGTTCAATTTTTAGTTAATATTAAGTACACTCTTTAATTGAAGGAAGAGCCAAATTTACCCGAGTACCTGGAAATTGATGGATAAATAATTCCTTTTTGTACCTCTTCCTCAGTCATATATTCAGCTAGGCTGCAATTGTAACATAGAATCTAGTCATTACCTCAATTGATATTTGATAGGCAAAAGGTGCTATAAAATGTCAGGACATAATAGTTGAGCTATGATGAGCATAACAGGAACTAATCAAATGGGTCCAGTCATATCATATCAAATTGATCGATCAAAGAATTATAATATTGCAAGTCTTTCTTCACTTCATTTAATGTTGGCGAAGAAACTTTCTATCGATCGAACTTATTTCAGATATAGCACAAAAGCCTAGAAATATCTGAATAACCAATAATGGGAATACTACCATTCAGCTGCTGCCTGTAGCATTCCATCTGAGATGATCTTGGATCCAGATAGAAGCGTTCCAAGTCCAATCCTACAATAGTGATCAACATCATTAAGATGAAGAACTGACAAGTTAACATTTAATCATTTATCCATGACTAATTACAACATTCATAATCTTACCCGGGGAAAAGGAACATGTTATTTGCCTGATTGCAGTGACCAATACGCCCATTTCCTGTTAATTTTAGCAGTCAGTAAAAACAGTTAAACTAAATCCACCTACAGTATGTGATCTGCCTGTAAATTGCTAAGCGCCTTAAGTCCTCCGTCATGTAAAGCTAAACATGAAGAGAAAATTAAAGAATAATGTATATAATGCAAGCTGCAGTAACGAAGTCTGAAAATGTACCAAGATCAACATGATTGAATGGGCTTCCACTTCCAAATATGATGTGCTCACCAACTATGGAAAATGCTTCCTCCGGGGTACACTCAGCTAAAAAAGGTCGAAAGGATTTTCTCAAGAAAAGAGAAGAAATGTATACAGTAAATAAGTTTAAACAGCCTATGCAGTACCATTTTTGGTAGGGTTAGACATTGCAAAAATTGCTGGTCTTGTAGAAGTGGACTCTTTGAGAGCTTCTAATACCTGATAATGAAAATATTAAATTTTGTGCAAAATAACTTGTGCTTAAGAACTTTTCTTCTAGCAACCAATGATACAAAAAGAAAATATAAATATAATACACTCTAAACAAATTTGTAAGAAGTAAATAGTAAATGATTATGAAATTATACCTCTTTTGAGAACAAACCTCCAACTGCAGACAATCCAAGAAGTACGTCTGGCTGCACTTGCCTTACCTGATTAGGTATCAGTAGGGAATTTGTTAGACTAGATATTTAATAAACAAGAATCCAATCTATAAAAAATAGCTGAAGGTTTGATAGGCTGACCACTTCCGCAAGGCTAGCTCCTTCTCTCAGCCCTTGGCGCTCAATCTCTTTGACCTTCCTAGCAAATGAGCGAGCATCTGGATCAATTTGTTCACGAGCTTCCGTTATAAGCCCCTGAAATATGTAAATATTACGTTTTTATTTCAGTATTTGCTGCTGGTCAAAACTTATTTGTGAGTCAGCATTGCACCACATGTTCAGACTAAAACATCATTAACTGTTGAAAACAAGATTAAGAACAAAAAAAAACCAACATATGGTAATAGATCACTCACATTAGCATCAACAACCCAGAATTGACTCCTAGCACTTTTAAAAGCAAGGTCGGTGTCTCCTAGCATTCTCGACATTGTTTTCCTTGCAGCATTGAGGACACCTATTCCAGCACTGCAGCCAGTTTGAAGCTATGTTAGTGATTTGTAGGTGGAACAAAAGGAAGAAGCAGATTGAATGGTAGATACCTTCCAGCACCAGCAACTACAATTCTCATCTTAGGGAAGTCGATCATTGGTCTTCCTTGTGCTCTGACTGCTCCCAGAAGACCCGCAAGAGCAACTCCTGCTGTTCCCTGCCCAGTTTATTAGACAGTAGATTATAAGAATACAATAATTTGGTTATCAATCATGAAGAAACATATGATGACCTTCATCAACAAGTTATTTAGAACTCATTATTCATTAAGAGAACCGGCTTTCTATAATACACTGATACTACTAAACTTACAACATGCAACATGTGTAGTGAAGGAAAACCTCAACGTCATCATTGAACATCCTGAACGTCATCATTGTACTATAGAAAGCATACCTGAACGTCATCATTGAACATCCTGTACTCTTTCCTATAACGCTGCAATAGCCTGAAGGCCCACTTGCTCTGAAAATCTTCAAACTGCAGAACCCATGTGCATTAGTAACTTAGAAGATAAACTTTCTAAGGCAGAAATTAACCAACAAACCACACTAAAAGTGCACCTGGACAATCACATGAGGCCAACGGGTAAAAACTGCTTCCATGAATTCGTCAATGATTTCAAGATACTCATCTCCATCAAGGCGATGCTCTTGCAATCCCAAATCTGTAAGGAAAAAAAAGATAATTGAACTTAAGGAACACAGAGTAGGACTTATTAACCACTTTAATATGATAAGTTTATCTATTTATGTGGGGATTTCTGCAAACCATTAACCACTTTAATATGATCAGTTTATCTATTTATGTGGGGATTTCTGCAAACCATAACTAAAATAACATAATCCAATAGTAACAAGTCAGACGGTATAATCAAGTGGACAGGAAATCTTTTCGCCAATTAAATATAAGTTATAAACAAAAATATCATGATTATTAGCATAAGTGCATAACTATACTGCTGAAGTTAACACAATTCTCTGACCACGAGACCTGGATGACACATTTGCAACATTGACCAAGAACTGTGACAGGACTAATCTCAAGGTCTTGAGAGGAATATTAATAATAACTATGACAAAACTTCAGAATGAGGTGTAAAATTATGTTCCACTTCCATTATGTTAAAACTTAAACAAAATTGAAAGATGAATTTTGTGGAAGAAGGGACTTTTTCAGTGGTCTATTCAGTACATAATGTATTGAGAAACTTACACAAGGGGTCTTTTAGAAGTTGTTCATTGTTGGTTCCAACATCAATCATGACAGGAAGTACCTATGCAAATACGCAAAACCAGTATGGAATATCAGGACATTACTTGAGAGAAAGAGGATAACAATATGAACTGAGAGTAGTATATAGTCGCTAATGGATACATCTATCCAGCTCCAGGAATTATTTTGCTGTCAATTAGAATTCATGATGATAATAAAGCAGTAATACCAGTTGAAGCGTATTAATAGCACACTAAGAAGAATAAGAAAAACGTAAAGAAAAACTACATATGGTAAATGTTATATGAAGTTTCCTAATTCCAGCATAAGTAATACGGGAAATATCCAAAATCAACTATAGTATTAAAGAAAACTCATTTATTCAATATTTTCAACCTTTCACAGAGAAGCTGCCAAAGGTTCTCGACAGTTTCACCCTGCTTTCTTTTAAATGAGTTGCTGCTAACATTAAATTCAACGTTCAGGTCATTATTTGTTCAATGATTTCACTTATCAAACAAATATCAGTTGTTTATTGAGAAGATATAACATCCCAGAATTCTGTGCGTATGTCATTGTCATTGTAAGCTTTTTTTCTATGGTGTTTTTTTTCATAAAATATTGGTAACACTAGCTGCAGGCAAAGACTGACTTTAAGTGATGCAGAGACAATAGTGCTACATTCGTATAACATATATCAAAAGAAAACAAGATCATACTCTCTGTGGGTTTATCCCTGCAGCAGCAACATAAAGATCCAATTTTCCAATTGCAATTCCAATTCCCTGAACTCCTTGATCTCCAAGACCCAATATCCTACTTCCATCCGTTACAACAATCATATCCACCTACAAGAAAAAGATAGTTTCAAAAGCAGTAACTTGCAGAGGAGGAGAAAATTTTGAAAGTAAAATCAAGAGTAATGCAATGTATAATTTGTGCTGCTACTTTCGAACAGCTTAAATACTTGTAATCTGAACATAAAATCAGTGAGCTAATCATCCTTTAAATCCTCATTGGTGAGCATAAGATACAAAACAATAATCTGTACAGCCTTATAAGAATATACATACCATACAACACATAGACTACTTTTAACCAAATTTGGTGGACAAGCAGCAATCTAGAACTGGAAAGGTTCAGACTTAGCCATCAAGAATGGACTATTACAACCAATAAATTGTTCGAATCCTACACACTACCTAATACATTGGAAGCATGTGTGAAGAAGAAATTAGTTGATATAGTGAAGAGCGCAGCAAAAATTGATCTAAATCCTAAAATTAGGGACATCAAAAGCAAACATAAATACAACAAACCTGTTCTGCTGGCCAGTTGTAAACCATTGACATCATTTCTCCACGATCTTGTGCACTAAAATACATCCCTCTAGGCCGCCTAAACAAGCCACTGTACTTTTGACATACAAGACCAACTGTAGGAGTATAGACTATCGGTGCATATTCCTCGATGTTGTCAATAAGAACCTGTTAATATAATATCAAAATTAGAGATTTTGTCATAGGAAATAAATATTTTTTTCAAAATCTACTCCAAGATATTCTAACAGATTCAAGGACCAACTACGGTAAAGTTGAAGCATCTAGCAGGTTAACTTTTTGTATGTCAGACTCTCTGACATGACTATTTTGTATGATAGTCTAGTGCCTAAAGAGTTTGACTTGCAATAGATAAATTTAGATAATCTTCGCTAAATTGTAGTATGAGTAAAAAATTGAACATATAAGCAAAAAAGATTTCTTTTGAATGTGAGAGTTGAGACCACAAGAGGTGAAGAGGTTCTAATGACAAGATACATAAATAATGGATCTATTAACTAGGTCTTTCACTCAGAAGAGGGCATTACTATTTTATGGAGATTGATCAATAGAAAATTCTGTGGTGCCATTTTAGACTTAAATTGATATAGCGACATATCCATTGTATATAAATGTTGTCATGCTGCAAATATAGAAACGATATATATATATATATATATATATATATATTATTTCTATATATATTTATATTATATTTGTCTTGGTAACTGACCTTATAATACATTGTTTCATTTCTATCGTGCAACCGATTGAGAATTCTCCACTTAGCCAAACTGTATGGATCAGATGGTCCATCTCTAGCACTCTGTTCAAGCTTCTTTAGGTCGGCCACTATGATTTGAGTAAAGACATATAGAATAAGAGATTATCACAGGCACATGTAGCTCAAAATTTTAACTCATATAAACTCAACAGAGAACACACAAGCATTTTTTTATCTTAAAGAAAATAGAGATGCCTAATGATAAAGCTCCCCAAATTTCATCTCAACCAAATTGACGGTCTGGTCTATCGTCTAAACTCTAAAGCTCAACATGATTTCTTTTTAGCTGGTGAGAAAACTACAAACTGTTTTCTATTAATCTAGACCAAGGCTAGAAGTAACTTGCATTTCTGTTTTCTTAGTCATTTGATAGAAAACCCAACATCACTCATACAAACCAAAATGAGCAAATGAACCACAAGAAATGGATGCAATGTAACTGTCCGGTTGAACACTACATGGAAAGATACAACGAGAAGTGGTGGAAGAAAACTTACTAAAGCGTTCAATTTGCTGTTCAGGACTCATGACATTTGGAGGCAGTAAACCGCGGAGGTCCAGGCGATCACGTTCTGTCATTGAAAATGCAGTTCCCTATATTATAGAGCATTAAAGATTCACAAGTTATCATCCAAAGTGTTGGTTTAAAACTTTAACTAGAAAGATAAAATAATCAAAAAAACATCTTGAGACACTTGATAAGTGCCGGATATAACATGTAGAAGATAAAACAATTAGTTCTGCTTTCTGAAAACCTTTGTGCGCCAAAAATTGAAGAGAACGCCAAATGCTGTGTATGAATAAGGTTGAGTTGGCTTCATCTCAACAAAAACTTTAAACAAATACCAGAAGGTCAAAGTCCTTTCAGATGGCCCCAAAGACTAAAGATAATAGACATAAAGCAGGTACTTCTCAACATTTTTGGTTAAAGCCAAACATTTCCGGCTGCATTTATCTTATGAATTGACACTCAACCAACAAAGTTCTGGATTACATTCTGCGCTACTGCACAATCTATTCTTGATAACACCTTACTAGTTATATGTTCTTCTTCCAATTCAGATGCAAGAAAACCACCAATCCACAAGAAAAGCTAAAGTTAAAACCGTATACCAAACGGCTTAAAAACAAGATCAACCAACTCATAACATCCAAACAAATCAAACAGACACCTAGAATCAGAGAGTTACGATACAGCATCATTATCCAACGCTTCCCAGTAACACAGTCGATAATCTCTCCAAACCAACAGAATTTCAGATCCTCTAGATCTAGAGGGTGCACAACACTCTTAATCCCAACAAAAAAACAGAAATAGTCATCATCTTTCAGTGCTTACCTTGTTGAACCATGGATCGTGGAGAATGTCCAAGCTGCGCTTGTGAATTATAGTCGGACGGTGGCCCTCCGTCGTCGTAAAAGATCTCGCGCCGCCCAGATTCGCGGCGGCGGGAAGAGTTCCCCGCCGCGATTGCGAGCGCTTCAGCAGCGCAGAAGAAAGCGACATCTGGCGAGAAAAATTCCCCATGATTTGAGCAGAAGTGAAGAAAAATCAATCCACTGGAGTGTGTCGCTACAGTATTTGCGGAATTTATATGTTCATACACACAGCTTGAATACGACGGAAACTTCAAACAGTGAATCCAATGATAAAATCAGTTTTGCTAATGCCAGAGCATGCGCTTGATGAAGTTAGTGGTACTTTACGAATGAGTGATAGTACCTCATTCTGGCAGTAGAAGTTAGATGATTGGATGACAACTTGTCGGTTAATACCTTATTATTTAATGTATTATAAATGGAAAGTCGTCCGTTCGTTGTGTGAGGCTGAGGTGTCAACGGATTACCATTTTGAGACAAAGTACACGTAGGATTCAGTTATGGTCCAAAATTAAATTACATTATTCCAAATTAAATATAATCTCACTTATTATTGTAATTGATTCAAAAATGAGTAGTAAAATGATTATGTTGGGTCACGTCTCTTTTTTAAAATCTTCAACATCACACGGTCATTTTGAGCGAGACATACAAATTGAGTGGTTGAGATATATCTTTCCTTTAAAAGTGAATATTGTATATGAGTATGATCTAGACTAGACGAATCTATCTGGCAAGTATATATCAAATTTTTGTGTGAAATCGGATTAAAACAACTCGTATATTTTCACATTGATAATTACATAGCCTAACTCCAAAATCTAATGGAACCATCAAATGATCCTAGTTTTCGAATAATTAATTCTAACCATATTATTTTTTTTTCTCTGCATTAATGTTCTACTTCCCATGTGGCCTTAATATACTTTGCAATAAAAATTGGCCACGGCTTAGGGAGAAATGTATACTTTCTAAGCGTTATTTATTATGGTCAAAAAATTAAATATTTTCTTTTAAATATGCATTTATTGATTTTGATTCTACTATTGTAGCTTAGTACTATTACAATTTTATAGTAATTAATGTATTTATGTCTAACTAAAAGTGATCTAGTTTCACCAAAAAAACTCTAATGAAACTTTCAAAATATAGTATACCACCAAAAATACAAAAGAAAATTAAGGTCATTACGAGGATGGCACTTGATAAAAGTTAGGAGTTTGTTAACATAATTTGTTTGAGTCAACCTTACATACAAACACACAATTTTTGCATTCTATATATATATTTTAGATTGGTTCCATTTATTGTGGAACGTAGTGCGTTTATTTAATTTTCTTGGTGTAAAATTGTCAATACCAAATTTCCTTATTTATACATATATACACACTAATTATTAATGAATGAATTGGCATCCATAATATAATATAACAGCATGAATTCACTATACATGCATGACCATATCAACATTAATTCAACAAATTAATTAAACGTTATGTTGATTCTCCTACCTCAATGCTACATCCTTTTTTCGTATCGATGATTACCAGTACACATACATAATAATATATTTCATCTAGAAATTAAACTTGAACTTAATTAATGCACAAAATAAACAGCCTCAAAGCGCAACGCTGAGTCCTGAGTTTTGCAATATTAATCTTCTTCTCTTTTTATTCTCAACCTCGTAATTCTTATTCTATTCTTTTTATTATGTAATCCCTCGTTTCAATAAGGATGGTACAAAACGTTTGGACACGGTTATTAAGGAGAATGTATAAAGTAGTGTAAGAGTGATAAATGTGGTATGGTCCACACATCTTTAAATGGATAACTTTTACTATTTTAGAAATGTGTCAAGTTTAGTGTGACGTCCAAATAAAGGAATTGCAACCAAGCCGTCGAGAATAAACGAACTGGATCGTGTAACTTCATTCAAAAATAAAACTCTTTTTGAATTTTTTTTTGAATTCCTTTTTTCGTTCGATATTTTAAAATAAAGTCTCTTCCTTGTAGCTAGATCAAAATTTGGATTGAGATCCAATCCAACAATTCATTACTACTGTTGATTCCTATTATTTTTTTCTTCACTTTCTTTCACCGAATCATACTTGTTTTCGGACAATTTTAAAATTCCTTATTCTTATTAAGGGGGGATTCGAACAAAATTGTCTCTACAACCATGAAAAACCAATTTTGTGTCAAGTTTAGTGGAACGGAGGGAGTACTATTTTAACAATGTGTCAAGCTTAGTAGAACGTCCAATAAAAAAATTGTATCAGGTTTAGTGGTACGAATATAATATATTAATAGTTCAAATCACGTACAATGCTATACAAAATAAAACAATGTTGGTTTGTAGATTTAGTGCTAATATATGTAATGTATATACATATGATCGTACTCTGGCAAAGAAGCTAATAAACAAAAGTATACTTTAAATTAGGCTTGTCAATGGGTGGGTAAAATTCGGACATGAACCCTTAAAAAGGTTACGATTCTGGAACTAGAACCGGATCGTTAAATAACGGATCCAGACCGGATCCGTTCCATTAATTAAATAAATAATGATTTCGGATCGGAAGAATATCCATGGATTTTGATCGGTTCCGAATTCGGTCCGAATTTACCCGGTCACTAACAAGCATATATCCAAAACCCAAAAAATACACTTTTTGAATAACAGGTACCATATCTTAATTTTAATTACTTCACAAATTTATCAATTATTGATAAATTTCAAATTCCATATAGAAATTGATGGGGACCGACTCTGGAATCGACCATTTTTGCTTGGGTGTTTTATGGGGTAAGATATTCTAAATGTCTTTTAGAGTACTGTATGTACAAATTTTAAATGAATATAATAGAATTATCTAATAATACGCATCATTTTCAAAAACATATAATAGAAGGACTTATTAAGCGGTACATCACCTTATATTTTAGTTCAAGTAATCATTCATCATCAATGTAAGACAAATTTAACACGCCCGCAACGCGCAGGGTGGATAACCCAACATCATCTATTAACAACGATATTGGATGGCGGCTCATTATTGAATTTTTAATGTTAGCAAATACTATGAGAATTCGCTCGGTTTATGTTTGATAATGTAAGCATATTCTTAACTTCTTATGGCATGATGTGGTCATGAAAATATTCATATCCGATGTCTTTAATATATTTTCCATAATTTACCTTTAGTGTATTATTTTCAAATGTTACAAACTTCAAAAGTGGATCTCAATTTTAAATATTCCAGTAATACGTAGTTAATTTCTTACATTAATTACCAGATCCTCTGCATAATGAATTTATTCATCTTATATTTACAATGCATAAGTGCATCATTATAGGCCTAAACAATAAGGTAGTAAAATAGTAATACATTCCCGTCATTAATGCTGGTTTCATTTCATTTTACCTTCACTTCAACAAGTGAATCTACTACTTTAATTTACAATTAAAAGATTTTCTACATTATATTTTGAATGAATATATATATAATTACAGCAGAATAAAAAATCGAGATTTCCTTTCAATTTTGATTAATTACTAGCTCGTACAAATTATATGTAGAGTAAACATAAATATGATTATATCGTTTTTATTTTTTGAAAAGAGTCAATGTGGTTATAACCTCCAAGTCAAGTTGTTCTAGATGAATATCAGTTGAGAAGCAATTGGGTTGTTTCGTTTGCCACCTAAAAACTACTTAAATGTTAGTATTTATTTCTGTGACAAGCTAGCTAGGAAGGCTACCTTAATTATTACATTTCGCAATACATTTATACATCTTTCACCAATAATTACTAATTGAATTCTAGTATGTATGTATTTTTACATAATGGAATTATGGAAGTTATGGAACCACGTAAACCCTAAACACCAAATTATTTTATCCCACCTCAAGGCATTAATGGACATTATTATTAAATAGTAAATCTCAAAATTTATTAGTAGAAAAAAAATAATAAAATAAAATATTGCTACTGTTTCGCTACTTAGTTACAACTTACAACCCCCGCAGCCAAACGCACTTATATACATATATATATAAATACTCTGCCTCTCTCTCATTCTCTCACAGTTAGTGCTTCTTCCTCTCTCACTCTCTGGAAAATTGGAGAAGAACAAAGGAGACTTTGTAATCTTCATCAAATCCTCGAATTCTCTTTCGAACCCTAAACAATGCAACAGTCTGGCTGGAAAACAGTTCTCATCAAAATCCTTCAATAGTACACACAATTTGCACTTACATACACTTATTTGAATAGCTACATACATGATGAGGTGCAAAAAACACCCCGGCGACCATAGCTGCAGCGTCGGCGTCTGCGCTTCCTGCCTCCGCGAACGCCTCCTCGCCATCATCGCCGCGCAATCGCAGGCGCACGCGCTCAAACATGCGCTACAAGACACGCACCTGCACCAGCCTTCCTTCTTCCCACGCTCCGTCTCTCCCTACATTTCCCGACGGAAATCAGATACCGCCAACGGCCACCACCAGCTCTTCTACAGCACTCCCCAGGTGGGGCCTCACCGTTCAATTACTGTTGAGGTTAAGAAAAATTCGAGGAGTAGATTGTCGTCTCTGTTTTGGGGGATTTTCAGATCGAAGTCGGGCAGCAAACCGGATTTAGACGCCGATCCGGTTCCTGATCCTACGATTTCAATCAATTCCTGCTCCGCTTCCCCAGCGTGGTTCCCTAATATAATCTCCGGCAGCCGGAAAAAGAAGGCTTCAACGTTTTCAATCGATGAGAGCGCGACTAGAGCGTACCGGAATCGCGGAAGGGGAATGTCTCCGGCGAGACAGACCGATCGCGAAGACGAGCATTGCCACGGGGGATCCAGCGGATACTCGTCTGACTCTCAGGGCAGGAGACAGACGCCCCGGAGGACGCCGGCCTCGACGCGGAGATGCAAAGGGAGAGCGCCGGCACACGCCAAAAGCTTATCGGGTTTCACCTTCTGCCTGAGCCCATTAGTGCGGCCCAGCCCGAACCGCCACTGGAATCATAAGGTAGCACCCCCGGAGGTAATGGTCGCCGGAGACTCAAGGGCGACTCCGAAGGCGCATCTCACCGCAGCGGCGTCGTTTTGCAAGAATCGGTCTCGAAAACTCGCGGATTTCGGGAGGTACCCCTAACGATCCCACCTTTTAACTTTTGACCGCGCCCGGTCAAAATTACAGATTTACCACCACTTCTTTTTTCTTTTTGTTTGTTAGATATGTTGGTTGTAATTTATATGTACATCGTTATTTCCAATTTTACATGGAAAAAGCCAAAAAGGAAAGGAATTGAGGAACATAAAATGATTTACATAATTGGGATATGGGCATATTTGACCACAACAATAACGTCACCATTTTAGTGTAATCATAAGTAGATGAGAAATGGCCATGTTAGTCTGTTTATTAGAGTTGGAAGAAAGTTTTGATGTGGGGCGGTTCAAAAATGCCTTTGCTCCCCACTAAGAATAGATTAGAGTGGAGTTGGGCATTTGATGATTGATGTGTCAAAATGTATAATGATGCCCAGAGGGTTGACTATTTTGTGTGATTACAATGCAATACTCCCCATAGATTAAAAAGTAATCTTATCGTGCACAAACACTACTCTATTTTACTACAACTTTGTCTGTACCACACTACCAGTTCTGTTGATTATTGTATATAAGTTATGACACTGTCTGACATAAGATTGTATCGTATGCCTATTCTATTTTTTAGTATAATAATATTAGAAACTTCTAAATACGAAATTGCCCGCTTCTTCACGGGAAATTAAAGAGAGGAGATTGTCTGACATGCATAAAATATAAATTGAAATCTATTATCAATCAACATCTAAGTTCATGGATCATAGGCTCTCTATTTTTTTGAATGACTTCACTTTTGTGACTAGTACTGATCATCTGGAAGGTTTTCCTCTCAGTCAAGTATGAATGTGATGGAGATTTTACTTTTTCATTTTATCTATTGAATATAGATAAATCGGATGCAACATGTGATCTAGTATGAATATAATGGTATTGTTAAAACTTATATAATTAATTAGTACTACTATAAATCACCTGACATTATCTTGTAGCCGGTGCTATGAATCGTTACGGTTTGTCATTAATCATTGATCCATCAGGACCATCACACATGTTTATTAAGAATGGGATAATATATATAGGTAGAAGTAGTGCTTATTTGCACATAATTATAATGATAATTTATTTCATTTTTTTTAAAAAGGAAAAATTAATAAACATTAATAGTATGGAAGAAGAAGTAAAGGTAGCAGGGCAGAGCATTGAATTGGGGAGGAGGGGCAGGGACGGAAACTGTTGAAGAATTTTATGTTGCGCATTTAAAAGGGCAGTGGGGTGCTGTAATCCCCTGGTTGTGCACCCACGTACACCAGTTTGTTTACACCAATCAAAAGGGAGAGCAGGGACCCCCTCATTCATATGACCAAGTAGGGCGGGACCCGCGCCACCTTTTACATGGAAAGGGGTTTAACGGTCAAATGCAGCAAGCAAACATCAATATTAGAAAAAAAACATTAAATTTAAATTTAAATATTAAAAAAAATAAATAATTATATTGAATTTAAGTTGTTAAAGTTGTTAGTTTTGATTAAAAATTAAAACACATATATTTGATTAAAACAAGTTAAGTTCAATATAATTAATAATGGAAACAAAGACTTGATCACGTGCCTCAACTTTGTCACTAGCATACTATCTCATCGACACTCTATATAAATATATATAGATAGATAGATAGATGATGATTATAATGAAAATAGATATGTTTGTGTTAACTAAAAATAAATTTGAACCATTCCTATTTTTCATCAAATGAATATGATTAAATTATATCATAATCAATAAACCCTAGTCAGAAAGAATAATAAATTTCATGTTTTTATGGATAAAATATTTTAAATAAGAAATATACTAAAATTATCTTTTAATTTGTACCATTAATTTAAATAATTTAACAGTCAAAATTTATTTTTAGTTACTTATATAAAATCATTTTTATTTGATTTTATATATATATATATGGGGTTATTGGAATTTAAATTACCTAATCATGGCGTTTCTTTCTAATATTCATGCTTTCAAATATATTGATTTTGAGTTAAACAGTTTGCATTTTGGACCAACTAACGACTTTCAACGCTAACGAAACCAATTTTCTTTTATACTCTGCATCATATACAATGAATTAATTAAGAACGTCTGTAAATTAAAATCATCACTCATCATGATTTATATTGTTATCCATGTCGACCATTAGCAATTTAATTACCATCGCACACACACACATATATATATAGGAGTATATGTATATTAGTTCCGATATATAAATTTTCACAAGTCCTTTTTTATTAAACGAAGAAAAACATAATTTATTTGATCCAAATAATGTTCATTCCACACATATATACTATCATTATTAATGCTCAAATGACAAATGAAATATGGATTATAATTATGGATGATCTGTATACCTATATATATATAAGTCAATTAATTACTTCCTATCATATGTAGATATATATAACTTGATGAACTCATTGCTAAGCAAAGTATTTTCAATGTCAAGTTGAAATAAAATACATGCATGCATGTAGTATATACAATGAAGCGTGTCATGAGAAATATTTTAGCCAAATTTAATTAAAATTTTACACCATATATATATGAAGCTGGTTTGATGAAGATTGAGATGATCATATGAAACCTGCACGGCATGGCATCCATATGATTAATTATTGATAGGAACTCACTGCGGTTAATTAAAGACTTTCCAAACAAAAATGCAGAACCTACTTTTGGCAACTAATTAATAAGTAATTTATAATTTGGATAAGACAAACCACAAACCTTTAATTAATTTAAAGTTTAATTCTGGCAACTAATAATTAGGTATACGGCAAACCATAACTTTTAATTTAAATCGAACTGTGGAGTGATTGAATTAATTATAAAAGGTTATAAAGACATGAAGGATCACTGTTAGCAAGTCTTCTACACAAAACATTATTTATTGGTGTACAGTAATAGAATATATGAATGTATAATACGGTTTCATGTACTCACTAATTTTAGAATAAAATTGACATGAGATGTGAATAGGAGAGCTAGCTATAGCTAATTAACTAGGCATGCATGCATGCATCTGATCCGGCCATTACCAATATTAAAGATAAAGAAAATGACGTTTGGAGAGCATATATAATTAATTATGACTTTGAAGAAGATATATAGATAGGGGAGTTTTTGAAGTCCAAAGAAATTGAATCCAATAAAATCATCAAAAAAGAGCAAAAGCATATGAACAAATTGAGAAGAGATGTAGAATATAATATAGTTATAGATATGAAAGAGACCACTAATTTCCCACTACAAGAGAAACCTCCATACACTATGATTCCAAAAGGAGTCACAACTTTCTTAAGTTTCAACGTTTTAATTTATTGCCAAGTTAAGTGTATCAGTCTCCTACATATATAGCTTGGAATGCCATTATTATAATTTGTGATATTTCCTATACGTCTATTTCCTACATTAAATTACATATATTAATGCCTCTTAATTAATGTAATGTACAATGCTATAGTACTCGTAGTTGATTTTTTTTTCGTTATATATATGTCCCCTTATGCTTTACTGATCACGACAAGCTCAACTATTGAGTTACGTACAGTATCGGTAGAAACATTTATAGATCAAATATTTTAATACAACTTCCTAGTCAAATGATAAATCTATTTTCAAACTATAATTAATGTGCGTATAATTATACATGATATATACATTATTACGTATTGAGCATCACTCACCCGTCTGCGGTGGGCACAACTTAACGTGCACACGATTGATGCGATAATTCCACATTAGCATATATATCAGTCACTATAATTTTCATTTATTATTATTATTTTGTATTGATCATATTATTAAACTATACTATAATCAATAAATCTATATTCAAACTATACTATGGACAGTTGGTTGTGGAATTGTGATAAAAGTGGAGCATATTCGGTTTGTAGCGGATACAAAAAAAATTTGGATAGAAAAGGGATGGTGGAGAGCGACAATGTGAAATGTTGCAAGTGGATATGGAATAATTTTGCAGTCCTAAAGTTGAAGCAACGGCGTGGACATTGATATTCCGCAAAATTGCTACTAAGTTGGAACTGTTATGAAGAAGGATTAGATGACCAACATTGAATGTAGGATAAAAGTTATATGACTAAATGTTCATTGCATTGCATGTACTGCACTGCATCAATGCAAGTGCTCAACTTTGCCTCTCTCCCGAATTGTCTCTCTCCTGCGACCAACACATGGCTCGCGAATGCTAATGTATAAACACGACATACGAGCCCGAGCTCGTATGTTAGAGATGATACACGAGCCCAGGTTAGCGGAACTTCGTGTGTGTGTATAATTCGAGACAACGCAAGATTCCTGCAAGTCCATGTTTTTTGGTTGGTATATGTTAATATATCCAATAATATTGATAACGAATAATTCAACTCTAAACGTAAAATTTTTGATTATCCAAGTAAATTTTCTCATTAGCAAAATGTACCTAATTATACTGCTAAATTTTGTATGTATACAAAAAATAATTAATTAAAAAAAATTACGAAAAACCAATGTTTCAATTCGAACTGTACGTTTTCTCCTCAACAATAAGTTCATGTTCATCCTCTATTTTTTTCATCGAAGAAGGTCAGCAATCTTGATTGTTAATTCGAAAATTCAAAATGAAAAAATTAAGTGAATCCAATTCAACACATTTGACTTGACTATTATTTCTCCGCTTCTTCGTTTTCTCTTTAATTGACACATTTTATATTTAATTAAAATTTTATTATAATAATAAAAATTAAAATTTTATTATAATAATATAATGTGTTAAGACTATAAGAACTGGCGGAGTGTAACGATTGTTCAATCAATAAATCTCGGTTCTTTTTAAAAACTGCAAATTATAAATAACTTGTGAAAAGGTGATAACGGCAGCAGATGAACAAAATGACAGAGATGCAACAATTGACAAAATACAAGGGAACTATAAAACCAATCTAGTATTATCCGCCTCATAATTCTCAATATCAATCCCAACCAAAATTCAAAACTATCAACGTAAAAGGAAGAACTTTACAGATACATTAATGCATGTGTCTCCGATCAAAATATGAATGCACTAAACGAGGTACGGTACGACTGTTGGAATTATCAGCAAGCACACCCTCCTGACTCCTGTTGTGTTTGTGATGCATTATTATTGTTGCCAGACCTAAGGTTCACATCAACCATATCCTCTTGTTTAGTTGATGATAGAGTTTCCATTCCAGGCAAGGCTGAAGCAATCTTCCTGAATAATGGCTGAAAATAACACATACTTACGGCTTACAGGCGTATTCAGACTGTTAGCTCTTAAAATATTCGCTTAATATTGATTCTACATTCATGAAGAACCCAACTATAAGACCCGAAAAGAGCATGATAATGATCGAAATGTGAATTAAGGATTAGATTCATCATGCCCATTACATGACTTGTCAAGAGTCGGGAGAAGGAAGATTCTAACAGTTGAATGTATAAGTTAACTCATTAAAATATTAATGACTGTTACCTTAATATTGAAGCCAGCCTTAGCACTAGTCTCAATAAACATGACGTTAAGGTCACGAGCTTTGGCCTCCGATTCTTCTATTGAAACTTGCCTGAATATAGACATGAAACTCCTAAGTATTAACAATAAGTGGCTACAAATTACTTTGTTTTACTCACAATTATAACAGCACTAAGCAACTCAATTATGCAGCTAAAAGGATAACTAAATAAAAATATGATATAGGTATAAGCTGAGCATAAGCATAGACATAACTAGACAAACTCAAGTAGGGTAGTGTTCCCCTAGTCCTCAATTGTACTTTCCCACAAAAGGGCTATCTTTTGCATGATGACGTATTTGAGATGATATAAACATAGTACTCCCTCCGTCCCAACTAGCTTGAGTTGTATTCCTTTCGGGCCGTCCCAACTAGCTTGAGTCGTATTCCTTTTCGGGTCCTCCCAACTAGTTTGAGTTATTTTTTTTTAGGAAACATTTATTACACACACAAATTTAAATAATATATATTCATATCATCACTTTATACTTTAAACACACAATCTTTAACTCCTTAATTCTCGTGCCGAAAAGAAGTATACCAAGCTAGTTGGGACGGAGGGAGTATATTCCTATCATCACTTTATACTTCAAACATACACTCCTTAACTCCTTAATTCCCGTGCCGAAAAGAAATGTCCCAAGCTAGTTGGGACAGAAGGAGTACAAAGCAAGCCTCCACATGTTCATACAAGTTTTACCATCATTCCAATATGCATTAAAGCTAGTACTTAATAGATACATGTCTATAGCCGAACACACATTTTCTGCAACATGTTGATGAATAAGTATGAAAATTGAGTTACATGACACTTCAACTTAAGGCCTTTTAATAAGGGAAAAAATCTGAAGCAGAAAAGGAAAAGGAAATAATCACCTCTTGTCCACCAGATCAGTTTTATTGCCAACTAGCACAATAATAACATCGCTTCCTCTCTCAGTTCGAACCTCCTCGATCCATTTTGCAGTGTTCAGAAAGGACTGTCTGCCTAGCAGTCAATAATCATTATCAATATCCAAACATCAAGCTCTATTACTTAGGTCAAGTAAAAGGAAATAGTATATGCCACTAGGCCCACTACTCAATAAGCATGTAAAAGTTCTTGTTAAAAAGGAAAAATCCATACTTGCAACATCAAAAACTATGACTGCAACAGAAGAGTCCCTTATATAACTTGGAATAAGACTCCTAAATCTCTCTTGTCCTGCAGTATCCCTGAACATGTTAGAAAATATAGATTATTTATTCAGACAACTGAAAGAGTTGCAGCATAAAATTCAGTAATTGGAAAACAATGACTCACAATCAGGCAACGTTTGTACCAAATTTGAATGGCAAACGACTACTAGGTAATATGACAGCATTGAACAACGAAAGAAGGGCAATGATAGAAAACAACAGTGCAAAGATTCCATGTCATGCCTTTTGTGATGTCACATGACCAGAAGATCAAATTTACTTGGTCAAAAATAAGAAAAGGAAGCCAATCAACTAAACTAAGAACCTCAACATAGAACATACGAAAAACAAAGTAACCCTTCTCTCTTTGATCAATAGTCAGCACTCCATCTCCGTATATTATTAAAGATAATATAAAGATTCGAGCCCTAGCAATATTAATAAATCATAAAGTATTGGTAAATTGCAGTCATGGATCCAGAGTCTGTACTCTGTTTGAGATATGAAAAACGAGAGACAAAAAGCGAGAGTTAAGAAAATCCAAGAAATGTTATTGAATATTGTTTGCACTAAATAATAATATTATGATCTAGAGACTAAGATGATAAGGATCTAAAGAAGAGAGCATCATTTGTTCTAAGAATCATACCATAACTGCAATCTTACGGTGCGATCTTCAAGATACATCGTCTTGGAAAGGAAATCAATTCCTATAGTAGCCTGGAGAGATAGATTAGCAGAAAACACAAAGTGAGTTTTTATTCCCATTTCCCAATAATTAAAACAAACTCATTTATTTGTTCGTCTCATCATTGTAAATCCTGTTAAATTCTTTCTAAATTTCCTGGATAAGCAATTCACGAATTTTCAAACATACGTACGTTCTCTGAAACCTTGATTGGTGTCACAGTCCTAATTTATAAACATCAACTACTTGGAACTAAGAACCGTCCTTAGCATTAGATCACTAGCAAAACTGATCAGTGAAACATAATAACCAGAACTACTTAACGCAAACAAAAATGCAAATCGATCGTTTATAATACTACAGATCAGATCCGCCACAGCTATAAAACCTTTCTGAAAATACTAACAATAAGGTCCGCTGCCAGCTGAGTGCTAACCTGATAAGTGTTGTCAAATTTGTCGTACATGAATCGAGTGATGATGCTCGTTTTACCGACGGATTGATCTCCAAGAAACACCAATTTGTACTTAGCGAGAGCTGAAACCGGAGCCATAATCAAGTTCGGGAGGGATTAATACTAAAAGGATGGGATCGTCGATTTTGTGGCAAGAGCGCAAATTTTTCCGACGGAAGGTCGAGATCTCGCCGGAAAAATTGCCGGAGATAAAACCCGAGGAATCGATGAGGATAAACTTGTAGGCGATGACTAATGGGTTTTCTTTAGCATTTGTTTATTGTATTGTGTAGTGTTCGTCCGAGTCAAGTAAATCAAGATTAGAGTCGGCATTAATGCTTAATTTCATTCTAATTTATTTTTAATGCTATTAGTTATACTACGTCACGTTTTTTACAACTTTAAACGATAATTTAATATTTTAATTGTTTGTTTAATTTTAGGAAAAGTAAATCGGGTCGATTCGAGTAAACCCGACCCGAGTGGTTCTGTCTTGTGGGAAGCCTGTCGCCGATGAAACGCCGAAAATACCCTCAAATTCAACCCCCAAATCTAATAGTGAGTGCCCTTCACTCCTCCACAACACTGTCACTGACAATAGAATCAAAGAACTTTGGAAGTGAAAATGGCGTCGGCGTTGAGATCCGCTATTCTCCGCCACATCCGGCTCCCACTACCTCACTCCTTATCCCTACAGGGATCCCGGCTCACAGCCATCCGATCAATGTCGTCTCACGGCGACGATCACCTCGACAAGCAAGAAGTAATCGACCGTGTTCTCGACATCGTCAAGAGCTTCCCCAAAGTTGATCCATCCAAGGTCTAACCCTACTTCCCACCCCACTTTCATATTTTTTTATTTTCTATTAGTATAATAATTTCCGTTGTCAGAATGTTATAAACATTTTCGTTGTCTCGATCGTATTTTTCCATTCTTATGAGCTGGTTTTCGGATTGAAATCGTCATATATATAAAAAAAATTCGAAAAGGTCGAAGTTAAGATGAGGGAATATAGAAAAAATGTTTCTTTTGAATGATATATTGTTGTGTTGAGTGGAGTGTTGGTAACTGCAGATTTGAAGCACCGGAGAAATAGAAATACTAGAATGTTACATATCGTTTTTAACTCTTTAAGTTGGATTGATCGATTTGTTCCCTTGTAGCTGATTTCTAGCACAAGATCATTTTCAAATTAATGATCGTCAGTTAACTTGCTGTAGAGAGTGCAATGGCATTTTTACGGTTTTATTTATTTATAAATTATATCTCGATCCTTTAATTATTGGCTGCATTCCTGTTTTCATCTTGGTTCCTTTGTGCCTGAGCAATGAGTACAGGGATGTTAAACTAGAAATTGAACATGAAAGTCAGTATATTAGTCCTTTCTCCACAAAAAACATGTCTTATAGTTTTTACTTGAAACTAGTGTAGACTCCCTCACAACACTCTCTTTGTGGAGGGAGGGAGTATAAACCTTTGTAGGCATACAAAGATGTTTCCATTTGTAATTTTAGAGTTCACTTGAAGTATCATCTGCAAGCTTAGAAGCCTTGTTGGAAGGGTTATGGCATAGTAGTGGCTGCTTTTGTCTACAGGTGTTTCGTATGAAGTTCAGACTACATACACCATGGAGTGTTTCGAAATTAAAATCAGATTCTTATATCTGGTTTATCATATGTTATAGTGTGGCAGTGTTCTGTGTTTACTCTTAGATCTAAATATAGTTAACGGCTTACTGCCTTACCGGCTCGGCATACCTTCTGAGTATTTAAGATAAGCTTCACTCTCTTTCTATATGTAGGAATAAAAGGATTTCATGTGCATAACTTTGTCGTTAAATGAGCTCTTTGCTGTCTCTATAGTGTGCATGCACATGGTGGAACCTGTGCATATGGTTATGTTCATTTCACAATGGGGTGACCATACCACATCATGGTCATTTCTTGAACAGCAATTTTAGTAGAAACCTTGGTAATTTTACGAGATTTTCAAGTGTTAGTATAATAGTCTTTAAACATAGAATTTTGCTCATTTGAAGCTTCCCTTTTTTATGCCTGAATTCTTCTCCCCGCCCCCAAAAATAAACCGTATCCAGTATCCTGCATATTAATCTCATTATGCTGGGAATTAGTAGCTGAAATGTTGATAGTTTATATGCCGATATCTGCAGGTGACTCCTGATGTTCATTTTCAAAAGGATTTGGGATTGGATAGCTTAGACAATGTGGAGATTGTGATGGCTCTCGAGGAAGACTTTAAACTGGAGATTCCTGACAAGGAAGCTGATAAAATCGACTCATGCCCTCTCGCAATTGAATATATTCATAACCATCCTATGGCTAGCTAAGAGATTTGGGTTTTCAATAGTTTTGTCTTTCATATCTTAAGGGCACATATCCGTCTTTGTGCGGGAAATAATTTAGCCCTGCTTCAGATAAGATATCCCCGGCCGACTGGGATTGAATGTTGGCACCTCGTCTCTCTGCTTCTATTGTTGTGTAAGTTTGTCTTACTATATTTAACTGAACTTTTTCAGTACCAAACTTAGTGAAAATAACAAATGTAAGACGCATATCCCAAGGTCCACAACTCCTCAACATGTGTTGAGACGTTGATTTAACAATTCTTGAAATTTTGGCATTTGAAAATAACAAATGTAACAGCTTGAACTATTCTCTGCGGCTTCTGGGTTCAGGCAAGGTGGTCGTATGGTTCTCTCCGAAACGAAAGGAGGGGATGATCGAGCTTCGACCGTTTGAGTTCTAGCTTTAGTGTCGTCTTCTTGGATATTTTGAGTTGGTAACATTTTTGAGCATATATGCAGTAATACTAGGAATGCACCTTTATGCAGCGACGACAACAAAAGGAAGATCATTGTCGCGAAATCCATAATCCATTCTTCACCTTATTTTCTTGTTAAGAGTTTCCAAGTTATTAAGATAAAACACACATCAAATGTGGTCTTTTGATATGTTATGGAAACTCCCGAGTATTATTTTTGAAACATCATTTATCAAATTCAATTGTAAATACTTGAGAAATGTTAGCATTCATACAAAACAATTCATATTTATATTCAGAGACATGATTTAGCTATTCTTGATAATTATGAAGAAACCCAAGCTATTTGAGTTTACCTACATCTCAAAAGAAGGGAAGTCCCAAATAAGGGATCACTTCAATGTCTTTTATAGTTTTATTTGAAAGGAAAAGAAAAGAAAAAAACACATCAGTCGCCATTGTCATTACTCAATAAGAGTTTGTCATGAAGTACTCTATCAGAATATATGGTGCTCCATGGCAACGCTTCATCTTTCTCTGCCAGCGTGTGTAGAACGAACTAGTCGACAACAGCCAGCAACTCACCAGCTTTGCAGAAACAATGCCTTTCATCTGTTCCCAAGTCGACCTGATAGTAAACCATATATATTAACTCAAGTCTCAATATAATATTTCCATATGTTCAAATGCAAGACTCGAAGCAAATTTCACAGCAAGAATCTAGTGCTTTCTACAGAGATGTCTGTTTTCCTCTGTAAAAGGAGCATCTGTAGTCAAGCCGGAGGAGAGATTTCAAGAACATGCAAATAGAAGTTGTTAGCCATCAAAAAAGTTAGAAAGACGTACCTCATATGCATTTATATCAGAGAAAAGCACCTGCACAAAAGAAATCTCATCAGTGTGGAGATACAACACTTGCGAGTTGAGAAAAATGGGTACAGTAGAACTTGTACACCAAGGAACTCAAACATACAGTAGGTCAAGAGAGTAAGAACCATGGTTCGAAAGTATGGTGAATACAAAAGAACAAGTTTTGAGTTACCTTCTTTCCCGTTTGCACATCCTCAACCTCAGCTCCACGAGAGACAACCTACACCGGAATTACGAGTGTATGTAATCCAAGTTACAAGTATTCGTTGAAGGATGTATAAAATTAATACGCTTTGCTTACCTCTCCCATGAGGTACCGCTCAAACTTTACGGCTGATTTGGGCAGCAAAACTCCGCCAGCTGATTTCTTCAGTGAAAAAAGATGCTCCATTAACCAAATGAAACTACATTGCATGACTAAATACAAGTATTATATCTACGAGGCACTGAATAATTTTGCAAGAAAATGTGCTGTAGTGGCAAGGTTGTTCAAACTCTAAGACTAACCAAAAGCTAAAGAAAAGTAGACATGATTCTAGGAGATATAAGATATCCATGATCACTTCAACAATTTGACTACAAAAACGAACTTATAGGGTCAAAATACTTGCCTAATTCTACAACAACATTGGAACAATATAGCTCTTCAAAAGAAATGGTAGCTGAATTAAACAAATAATACCTCAATCCAAAAAAAAGAAAAATCATATCCTTAAACACAGACATATGCAGAAAATTTAGAAACAATATGAGTTGAAACAAGAATACCTCTGGAAGCTGCTCAAGACGAATCAAAACTCTATCAGCTTGAGGCACCACCTATACATTTCAATTATTTCCTTTAGAAAATGTAATTATAACAAAATTAACTCTTATTAGGAGAGTAAGAGCTTCACTTTAGCTATTATAGTTTATAAGAGATGAGGTCAAGTTTCAATCCCGTCCCTCCCCAATTTCGCCACATTAGAAGAAAAGTTCCAATTTGCTATATTTAGATTCGTAAAAATAACAAATATTGTTTCAAATTCACAAATCACACACACAAAAAACACACGCTCATCCTCGTATGTCGAAAGAGAGGGAAAACCTTAGAGGGCTCATATTTAGTTGCAACTGCATTTATTCTCAGAGAGCTTCCCCGGGCACCTATTCACAAATCACAACATGAGAAAATGAAACCAACGTTCAGTAAAACAAAAAAGCTTTAATTATATAAATGTTAGAGAAATTGGAGGTGAAAGAGAGAGAAACTAACGAATGATTCTCTTATTGGAGAGCTGTGGGAAGTTAGGAACGTTATAGGTAAGAGGCTTGGTTAGGGTAATGAAAGAAGAAGACGCCATGGATAAGGAGGAAGAGAGAGCAGTGACAATTGCAGTAAGGTATTGTACTTCACACTAATCTGAGTATTTCAGCGCTTAACGTACAACTTGAGAGATAATAGGCGTTTTCAGTCTTATATATCGGGCTGAACATGGGCTTTTAATTGTTCCATGTATTGGGCTAGGTGGGCCTACACAATCCAACTTGCTATTTAAAAATTTCACTCAATTATTTCTAGTCATGTAATTGAACCAAACTGAATTGTATATTGGGTTCGAGTTCGAAGTGTTTGAAAAATTGAAAGTTCGGCTCCAGCTCGATTTGAGTTTTAAAAATAAAGCTCGAATTCGGTTCGACAAATAAATATCAAGCTCAAATTTCATTCGTTTATTATTCGATTTAATAATAAATTCGAACCCAAGTTTGAAGTTTGAACTCGGTTCGAGTTCACTAAGCATTCAAGTTCATGTTCGTTTATTAAATAATTTTGTTTATATATATATATATATATATTTGATAAGTTTGTGAACTAGTTCGTAAGGAAAGTATTCGAAACTTGGCTCGTTTGTAAAGTTCGTGAACAAATTCGTCAACAAAATTCACGAACTGTTGGTTTAAATTATATTCGAATATAGTGTACACTGATGATCAATGAAACCAATTAATAAGTAATATATAGGGCTCAGAAGAGGGCATCATTAATTAATCATTCACTATATAATTTCAAGAGATAGTTTTCTCACATGAATATCACGTCAATTATTACAAGTCAATAAATTACTAATAGTAATATATTACAACTGTCTGAATATGTTCCTAAGAAGTTGAAAACGTGCTCACTGCTCGGTACAAGTTCCCGAACAAGTATTACAAAACGAAACTAAACAAATCTAACTCATTCTCAACCCTTCCACAGTACATGAGGACTTGCACCAGAATGAATGTTTATAATATACATAGCAGCATAATTTCATATCAAGTTAGTCGAGTTATAACAAGTAGCAAGTTACTATAAAGTTACTATGTTTCTATATTTACAGTTGTATTATTATCGAAATATATTAGTTTCAGTTTGAGGCGGAGCATTCTCCACGGCCCTCACATACGTCGTGTCTGCAGACAGGACACACCCTGGTGATGAAGGCAATGCAGAATAGTTAGAACAAAACGGCCACGGAGCAAGTCGCTTACACTTTTGAAATATTCACATACCTATTTACTTCTTTCAGCCATTTGTCAATGCAAGGGATGTGAAATTCATGATTGCATGGAAGGACTCTTAATCTGTCTCCTTCTTCATAATCAGCTAAGCATATATAGCACCTGCAAATTACAAACTTAATATGTTATAACAGTTACATTAAATAGGGAAAATTCTAGAAAGATTTTTAGTATATCAAAACCCTATTTCAATCCAGGAGTAAAGAAACTAAATCATAGATGATGTCTTCTCTTTTCATTGTCGTGGCATCCTAAATGATCAAGATTGATACTCTATAAGGAAATAATGAAGACAAAAAGGATATCACTTGCCCAATCAAACCAGCCGTTTCCGTTTCTGTATGGCTAAATCATAATCTTCATTAACTACAAATGAGTACATTTTTGTTGCACACCTTTCTACTCTTTTTTTTTTTACTGTAGCACATATGAGAGCTGAGGATACTGAGGCACACGTTTTAAGTCCAATCATATTGTGAAAAAGGTATGAAGACTTACTGTCGAACATCAGTGGAGTCACTTTCAACATTCATATTCTTTTTGTAATATTTGAGAGGAAATGCATCCACAACAGATTCTGGAGCAGGAAGCGAGAGGGATGACAGTGAAAGTGACAGAGACTGATTATGAATTTCATCCAAAACCTGAGATGCAAAAATTAAGAAACATCTGAGCCTCTCGTCAGAAACTAGAAATTAAAGCAAAAGCAAGTACGAGCAGCATAAAGGATCCTATTTTGCAGGCAAACTAGATCAAATTCTTATGATTAATTCATTAACTAGTTATTTAGGATTTCTGCCATGTTAATCACTTGATACGAATATAAGATAGAAAACGGATTTCTATAGCAGTAGAATATTTTTAATAGTAGCATAGTTAAGTGTAATGCTAAATAGATTTTTGAATCGGGAATGACCGTAGAAGCCATTAAAATAATACTATGGAGGAGGCATCGCCTCCAATGTAAAATTAGTACTTTTTATTAAAATCGCCGTTCTTGTAAGTTGACAGCTAATCCAAACCATAAAAATTACTAACAAAACATCAGCTCGATATATTTACATATTTAAATGGCACTTAGTTGATGTCATGAACAACTAGTGACATGTGATGGTGGGTATGCAGATATTTGAATCAAGAAACAGCACGAGTTTCTGCATAGCCCAAAATAACTATTTTGTTTTAAAATAAATTCAAACCAATTTCAACTAATCAAACAACTTATTCAGGAACGATTAAGGCATAACGTAAAGTAGGAATCCACAAGTCTCAAGGATCTACCTCAAATAATGCCTCAGCAAGGAGGATTATTCGTGAAATACTTGCAAGACTACTTGATTCTTCAGCTGTAAAGAATGAGTCACATGAACATGTACCATCCAGGTGAAGTCCAGATGCACATAATGCAGATTGTTGGTCTCCCCCATCGATACCACTAATTGTTTCTGTGGCCTAGACAAAAAAAATAAATGGTGTTTTAGTAATTTACTACAGAAACTAAAACTAAGGACATCAACTTTACTTAATCAGGAGTATGGTTTGAAAATCTCCGGATCTCTCTACAAAAGTTTTTCGTTTGAATCTTATACGATTGCATAATAAATGTCATCTTCTCCAGGTAGACGTTGAAGACGAGCAACACGTGCAGAGGAATCAACTACAGTGTTTTTACACGTCAAAAGAAAAATGAATGTTTGATAACTTAATCTAGGTCATTCAAGATTGCAATTGAAGAGAACAATAATTTAGAATGTTATATATCTATGGATAAGAATGAAACTTTAAGTAGAAGACTAACCATTCTGGATAAACGTCACAGGTTGAATGCACTTAATTGGTTAGGACAACAGTTGATACTAGGGAAAGAACTAAGTAGAACAAATGAAATAATTTTCAAGAGATTTAGCAAATAAATACACTAACTTACCTCAGATCTCAATAGCCATCTCCTTTCATATCTACGATGAAGTCCGACACTTAAAGAATCAAGATCACGACCAGTTCCATAGTAATGGAGATCGCCACTAAAATCAAGCAGCCATCTGTCATGTGAGCTCAAGTCATCAGCCATACCAGTTGTAAAAACAATTGTTGGCAAATCAATGTTTCTTCTTAAGCTGCGTCTTGCTAAAGCATCCCAAAATAGCCTCATACTGTTTCTTCTAGTTTCATGGCTATTTGTCGCAGCAATGCTACCTGGTAAGGAGTTGGAAGAGATACTAACCAAATCCAGCCGAAGCAGATCTCCATTACTCAAATCCTGGTCACTATCAGACACAAGAAATCCCGAACTAGAAGTTGTTGTCGAACGAGCACGGTCATCTCCAGGATATTGATATTGCAGTGAAGAATCAGAAACAATAGAGAGAGATCTTGAATCAGAACTACTGTTGCCCATAGCTGCAGTGTGGCTGTATTCAACAATATCAGTTGCATGCGCACGTGAAACAACGAGTTCCTGGCCTGGATTGGTTGACTGATCATGATCTTCAGTTATTATATTGCTTGAATGAACATCCAAAGGATCAGATTCAGGAAAAACATCATGAAGCACATTGCTTCTTTCAGATGAGTCACCGTTTTCATATGTAGACACTAATTGCCCTGCTTCCGACGTGATTATGGGAAAAGATTCTAAAATCGGGTCTTGAACATCAACTGGAGCTGAGCTTTTTGTATAACTAATTGAAGTTGCCACTGGGCCATCTCCCAGCTCCTATGAACAAAACGATGTTAGCACTTTTGTAACATAGAAAATGTGATCAAGAAACTCAATACCAAATTATAGCAAAAGCAATCACAGAAAACAAACTTATAGAAATATCATTTTTAGATGGAAAAATCTTGATGCAAGTTTTATACCTGAAAACAGGAAGAAAAAAAATCCCTAAATGCAATAGCTCCATTTCTCCCCTTCAAGGATGTGTTTCAAAATTTAATCCTTTCCTAACACTCAAAAGGATCACTTTACAAGTTGTAGATCATTCTGAGGACCAAACAAGAAATTATATGCAGAAACTCAGTCTCCTAACCCAAAAATAATTCCTTTACACTCAAGCCCATCTCCCAATCTCCTCCTATTCAACAAAATTAAACCCTTGCAGAACAGAATACAACCCTCCACCCAACCAGAATACGAGGCAAATAACAGTACAAAAGCTTTCCGATCATTGAAATATTGCATACTTCAATCATCTAATCAGCACAAGAAACCACAACTGACAAATCAAAAGTCAAATCAGCCACTTTGAACAGTTGAGTCAATCAAGATAACATCGTCAAAACCACATAACCCTTTTCGGACATAAAAGAAGTGCATATCAGAAGATATATTAATTTCTTATCTCTCGAAAAAAGCATACCCGGAGGGTTGACTTGGAACGAAAAGCACCACAGAACATATAGGAGAGCTTGCGCTTTGTGCGGCGGAGCCTGGACCCACCGAGATGATTGCTGCTCCAACCCATGAACGCGTATTTCTCAGAAAAAATAAGAGAAATTTGCGGTTTGGAAGAAGATGATGATGCAGCAAAACAAGTCAGTGAAAGGTCAGCAGTTGGCACGTTAACGTGTTGGGCCCCCTAACACCAACAAACCAAACCATGCCTTTAAATCAAACAACTCTTCTTACATTACATTTTCTATCCCCTCCTTTTTCTTTCTTTTTTTCTTTCCTTTTTTCTTTCCTTTAATTATCTAATCATATTTCCATGACTCCAACAGTCATCATTCCAATCTACTACTCCATAATATTTGAATACTCAAATCTATCCACGAAATATATTAATAAATGTGAGGATCACAAGTTTTATGATATATTTAATTTTGAATAGAGAAATGAACCGCAAAAATAAATATTTGTAAATTTTAATGTATGAATTAATAAATGGAAGTATCATTTTTTAGACTAATTAATTAAAATTACAAATTTGTCAATTTTTTGTGGACATGGTTTAATATTTTCAAAATGAATTTTGGGAAATTCGGATTGCAGAACTCTATTGACTTGAATCAAGTGTGAATCAGAAATCAAAATCTCGAATTACAGAGTAATGAGTTGATGCGTTAGATTTTAATTGGATGCCAAATTTAATACTTGCTCTAAGTCTAAGTTGACCGACTTAAAAGCCAACCCTCTTTTTAGATTTCCATTTGCTAAATTAAAAGCCCAACATTACGTTAGAGCATCCACGGTGGGAGTTTCCTTAACAGGATTTATGCGGCAAATTGTAAATAAATGGAACTTTTTTTCTTGAGGTTTAGGAGATTTTATTGGTAGGTAGGTTGGGGTTTCTCATTTTGGGTCCGGAGTTTCTATTTTAATAATTATAAAACGATTGAATTTGGAAAAAATAATATTAATTTAATTTATTAATTTAAATTTGTAATATAAAATAAATTAATTAATTAATAAAAATGCAAAAATAAATAAATATTTAATTTATAAATTAAATAACATTAAAATTAAAATAACAATTTTTAAAATGTGTATGAAGAATGAAATGAAATATAGTATTTATAGATAGAAGAGTGGTCGAAGGTGTATGAAAAATGAAATGAAGTGTGGTAAATAGATAGAGATAATTTAAATATTTAAAAATTAAAATTTAAAATTTAATTAAAAACGAAAAAAAAAATAAAAAAATGGGGTGGGTTTCGGGAAACCCACACACGCAGCGGTGAACCCCACCCGGTAGCCGAAGACCGCACCCGTTTCTGGGGACACAACCTGGACTTGGAAAATCGCGAGCCACAGCGGGGGTTTCCCGTGCGTGGTAGCCGGCACCCCTGCCCCCAAGGGCTGCCCGGATTTCCGGCGCCTGCATCCGCTGCGGATGCTCTTAGGCCCTTGACTGAAGAAAATTAGAAAGATTATTGCAATTTGTTGTACATTACTATTCCCTCCGTCCCATTAAAAGTGGCCACGTTCGACCAAATCTGTGAAATTTTTTTGGTCAAACGTGATTATTTTTAATGGGACAGAGGGAGTACCAATATGTTATCTTATTATATTTCATTATTTTATTGTACACTTGCTAATAATCCGTAGCTCCCCAGCGCAAGGCTCGCATAGGGGTCTCGGTTTCCCAGTCAGCAAGCCCAGGCCTGGGAGACTAGCATTTTACCAACCCACCCAATATGGAAATCAAAGCAATTTAGTAAGTAGTGCAGTTTCTGCTGAAGCAGTTGTTCCAGGAAAATGTGCGAAAATCCAAATAGCATCAGTATAGCATTAGCATTAGCATGTAGAAGCAGCAACACAAGTTTAATCGGATATTCTTGCGCTTCAAACAGAGAGTAATAACAGAATTGAGTAGTAAGCTCAATGCAGACAATCCAGATTAACATAAAAAACCCCACTGTTATCAGATAACATAAAATATAATTGCAAGCAGATAAAAATCTGATGTCCTCTACAACTGCAAGTTGGTGTTAAACCACTTCACTACTTTCACAAACCCCTGCAAGTAGAAATATCTTTACATGATATTCCACTGACAATAGAAAACATATTCAGAAAGAGGCACGAAAAGAACATGTGTGGCATTCTGTAACACAAGGAAAACGGAGCTAATGTAAACCCCACCCCCTTTATAAACAATCAAAACACAACTTATCGTCTCAAATGTCCAGCTGAGGGTGGTCTACTTCCACTTAGAAACAGTTCATCTAAATTTAATATATGTCATATTATAAAACTGATTTCATGTACCCACTCAGCAAACTCCAGAATGCAACTAGTATATTATATTAGTTATCCACATCAAATCCAACTATTAACAAATCTCCAACTTCACTCGGCCAGCGCCACTTAATTCTAAGGTTAAACTTATAATACTTCAAAATTGAAGTTAAATAACCACCAAAAATAATTCATGATACCGACATAGTTTTACATATAAACGATGCACATGTAAAATATATATATATATATATATATATATATTAATTTCAAAATATCTAGAAGCTCGTCGTTAGCTGATTGGTTATTACATAATCGGATTTCGCCACTATAACATAACAGAACTTTCTAATTTAATTTGCCACTAAACCATTTTGCACGATTTTTATGTTTGCATTATCAAAGTATTCAAATTTATCACTCCTCAGTACTCACCTCCCATCATTCACGTACGCCAATTGATAACATGCACTTCTGACCTTTACGCTACAAATAAATATACAGTCACAATCACCATCATAATTAAGAAATATAAAAACTAAATTGCATAATTACGCATAATCAAGAGATAGTGATCCAATTTTAAAGAATCCTTGCTTAATAAAGGAGAAGACGTCAAACTTGTATAAAAATGCAACATGACGAAGGAAAATAAAAATTCTTATTTTTATAGCCAATCAGCAGTAGCTAAGGAATAAGTCAATCAAAATGGAGTGTGATTTAAAATTGGAAGCGTATTTAGATATTTGTAATCTCAATATCATGATATTTTTCAAGGGGCTTGTAGATATTATGAATAGTGGGTTTACTAGTAAAATGATCAAGTAGAATTATTTTATTGGAAGATCTGGATCGTTGAGATTATGACACGTCATACATGAAGCGTCGCACCAAAGTACACGTGGCGCTTGAAGACGATCCGCTTTGCTAGTTGCATCTCGAGGAGAGGCCTCACTCACGTCTAGGGGTGTAAACGAGCCGAGCCGAGCCGAATATCAGCCTGATCGAGCTCGGCTCGTTTATATTATGGCATGTTCGAGCTCGGCTCGAGCTCGAGCCGAGCTTTAATATTCGAGCTCGAGCTCGGCTCGAGACATAAATATCGAGCTCGAGCTCGATTCGAGCTCGGCTCGTTAAATATTCGAATTAGTGTTATATTCGAGCTCGAGCTCGAGCTCGTTTATAATTCGATAAAAGCTCGTTAAAATGAACTTATCCAGTGTACGAGCTCGAGCTCGAACTCGCGAAAGCTCGAATAAA
>JAPKLX010003506.1:0-11030 GCA_026898415.1 Leonotis leonurus | reverse complement strand
CTACGTTACCACTAGAAAACTACTAGCTAGCAGGGTGATCTCCTTTCACTCGACAAGACAGACTTGAATCGAGGTGGTTGGTGTGATGTAGAATCACAGAATGTTGAAGCTCTAAGTCTGGAATGCAGAAACTTTGAAGGTAAATTACAGTATAGCTCGCGTGTGTTCTCTTCTTGTTGTCACTTATTCCAGATTGAAGTCTTCAACTATATAGGCTTTGAATTTTAAATTCTAGCCGTTTGTTGATTGGCGTGAGATAGATGGTATATTGCCAATCAATGGTTTCCATCATATCTGTTCTTGCCATATGGGAAAAGTTGACCCAATCTATGATTTATGGAAATCAGATTGTTAACGGTCTCTTTCCTTATATGTTTAGATCGTAGATCATCTTTCCAAACCCTGTTGGATGGACCTTGATCTTGACATGGCAAGTGTATATGACGCGTAGGATGATGTCAGCAAATGGCTTGATGACTCAATCGCTCTGGTTCTTCGCTGTAGACATCGATCTGGTCATCGATCTGGTCATCGATCTGGTCGCTGTCTGTTACAGCAGATCGATTCTTCTGAGCGTGAAATCTTGACCTTCATCCTATTCTGAGTTGAGAATGACTTCTATAGGAATATATCCTTTACATTCTAAGTCATCTCCTAGTCTGTTCCAAAACAGAAATCACTAGATCTATAGTAATCTGGTTTTACACGGGGAACAGTTTACATACAGACCAGCTAAGTGTGTTTCGAGAAACCATCATCAACACTAATCTATAGGGTTCCCAACAATTTCCCCCTTGTTGATGATGTCGAAACCACACTTTACAAAAAGAGTCCTATCAGTTAATACATATTGGTCTGGTCTGGTTTTCCAGTTGTTGTTAGCACGTTATTAATGTTTATAACGTTTTAAGGATATTTTATATGTGTTCTGGACAATGAGTTGTTGTCATCAGAAACTCAGAATGGATTTCATATATTGATAAGAAGACAAGAGAGGTTACAGATAAACAGAACAGATTATAAGAAAAGGCAGATCATAAAGAAAAAAAGACTACTATCTGCTTTTTCTTCTCTCCTCTTGCTGCTTCTTCATCTTTGCTCTGGTCTCATCAGAAATGAGCTGAACGCTCTCATACACTCCTTCTCTTACTCTGATGTAATCTGGATCTTCAGCATCCACTTTGTACCCTCTGTTTTCTGCTAGCTGGTTTATGAAATTCAGCAGAAAGGTTTTGTCCGGGAGATCTGTCCCAGGAATAGTGGGACAGGTCCTGAACTCCCTTTCTGGAGCAGTTATCTGGACTTGGGCTTTGACAGCAGCGGCTCTGATTTCTCCCACCAAGTCTTTTGCATCGTTCTGCTCAAGATATAGGTTGAAGGCTTCATTTGGTGACCCCTCACAGTAGAGAGGTTCTTTGAGAAAATACCGGCACATTATGAACCCATACTTCAGTCCTTCATATCCTTCTTTCAAATGATCTGGGACCCAGTTGGTCTCTCCCTGTTTTAAAGATTTGCGAATGGGAGCAGATGAGAACCAGCTGGATCCTGCTTTCTTCTTTTTCTTGGAAGACTGGCTTGATCTGGTTGGAGAAAAGGTCTTCTGAGCTTGGAAGGATGGAGAGCTGGCTGGTTTCTTTGCAGTTGAAGTACCAGATCCAGTCAGGGTCTTCTGTTTTTCTTCTGCTGCTTTCTGTTTCTTCTTTTCTTGAGCAGCAGATGACAGCAGCTTTTTCTTCTCAATTCCTTCCCCCTTTTCGACATCATCAATAAAAGATTGAATGAATGTCTTGAGGGAAGTGACCTCAGACTTCAGCTCTGCAACCTCCTTGTCTGATTCAAATCTGCTAGACAGCAGTGCAGTGATGTTGAGGTTGGAGTCATTGATCTGCTTCTGAAGAGAAGCCTGTGAGTTGGCTAGATCAGATTTGATCTCTTCTTGTGCTGCTTTGATGTCAGCAGTCTCATCAAAGTATGAAGTGATGAGGGTGGAAGTTGGGTAGCGCAGATCACTGAGTTTTCTTTCAACGAAATTTTTCCCATCAGCTTCAAACTGCCTTAGCATGGCTTTGGTATGAGAGATGGTTTCCTTGATAACATCAGCAGCTATCCTATCAGTCTGGGTCTTCACTATATCGTGCACCAGGTCTTTCTCTTTGTTTGCAAAGGCACTGATGATCTTGTACATTTCTTTCACTTTGAATTCTGTAGAAAATAGATTCTGATCAATCTGTGCCTTACGATCTTCAGCAGCAGCTCTGTCATCATCCATTTTCTTGCTTATCTCCTCAAGTTTCAAGCGACAGAGACGCCTCAGATCAGTGTCGACCTGGTTGACATGAGATTGCAGATGGTCATTGAACTCTGTTAGTATGCGTGTGGCTTCGTCTTGGACTGTGGTCAGTGTGCCGTACATATACTGATCCACCTTCTGGGAGATGAGATCTCGGATTTGTGTATGAGACAGTGATTGATATTGGTCCATCAATATGTCCTCCAGAGTGAATGACTGCACATGAACGTTCTGTGCTGCGGCAACAGCAGGAGTGATAATTTCATTTGTAAGTTCACCGCCAATGGTCTGACCAAGAAGTTCTTCCTCTGCTGATGCAGGTTCTTCCTCAGTTGGTGCAGGTGGGGTAGTGATCTGCACACCAGTGTCAGTCATGACCTGGTCTGGTGCAGGGTCTGCTATTGCTGCACCCTGTTGGTGAGCAGCAGATGGAATCTCAGTTTCATCTTCATCAACTACACTGTTGTAGAAATCCAGCTTACCAGCTTTCTCATAGATTTCTCTCAAATTAATCTGCAGCTTCTGAGCTTCTAGCTGAGCTAATGCAAGGATGGATTGAGAGAAGCTTTCTCTTAGCTCAGCAACGGATGAGACTTCAAAGATATTCAACAGTGTGGCTTCCTCTGCCTTGAGCTGGTCGATTGATCTAATTTTAAGCAGAGCAGCCAAGACATAGAACTCCTTGTCTTTGATTAGCAGCAGCAATTTGATCCTCTTAGCTGCATCATAGCTCTCAGGCGTGAGCTGGATGCCAGGAAATGTGCTGATTACTGCTCTGTCAGCTTCTGCTTCAATCATTTTCATAACAGACTGAGCTGTTTTATTCTCCACATCTTCATCTGAAGATTCAATTTCTTCTTCATCTTCTTCATTGATTTGTTCTAGAGGCTCAGCAGAAGATGAGCTGATCGTGTGAGCTGGGGAGAAATCCCTGGGCTGATCTGGGTGTACTGTTGACAGAGGTTCCACATCTTCTGGTTCATCAACCAGCACTACCACTTCTTCCTCCTCAACCTCCCGTTGAGGGAGTGCAGATTCTTGTGCTGGTTCTGGGCTTTGTTCTGTATCAGCCAATTTTTGAAGCTTTCGTCGTTTACTTTTTGGTGGTTGAGCTGCTGTAGATATGTCAGTTTCAACCGAGCTGGCTCTCCTGGTTGTTCTCTTGGTAGGAGTTCTCTCTGATTGCTTCTCCTTGGTTGCTTGAGATTTTGTGGATCGATCTGCTGGACCAGAAGGAGGAATCCAGATAGGATTTGAACTTCCCATCTCCATCAGAGCGTTGAAGACTACAGGGTCTTTAGCTCTGGTAATCAGATTTGCCGAAATGCCCATCGACATCTCAATCTGATGTTGGTCCTTTGGAAAATGCTGTTTCGCATTGAACTCAACTGCTGCATCCCATTGGTGATGAGGAAAGAATGATTCCAGCATAAAGCAGATCTTTGTGGAGTGACGAAGTGTGCTCCTTTTAACTTCAATGCCAGGAGAGCTGTCTTTCACGTGTAGGATCATTTTGGCCTCCTTTGCCAACAGATCGTACAGAATTCTGCTCCAGTTCACTGGCAGATTAAGAACCACGGCAGCCAGTATCCTGAACTTTTCAGGAGTGACCTGGTCGTAGGACCCGTTGTGGTTCAGAAAAATTCGCTGTACGAATTCAAAAATGATTCTGAACTCTGGCGCGAGAAGTGCACGAACAAACATTCTGTTGGTGTAATGGATAGGGACTATCATGACCATTTCCACAGCTTCTTGCAGCTGTTCTGCAGTAATCTCTCCAAGGTCAAGTCCCTCATCCTTTACTTTGTAAGCAGCATTGATGAGGTTGATAACGTTGTAAGGTGTGTTGCTTACAGTATTTCCTTTGCTCACCCTGATGGTGGCTTCTTCACCACCTCTCTCTCCCTGCCATGAGAGGTAGAGGGCAGCAACTTCCTTCGGTAGGAAGTGCACAGGATGTGAAGAAATAATCTTGTAGAAACCTACAAAGAACATAATAATATAGATGTGAGCACTATCCTTCCATCAGTGAAGTATAAGTGCCACAAGAACAGTTTATGCAGTTCTATGTATTTTACAGAGATCACATACAAGAAAATAGAAACAGAGTAAAGCATTCAAACATTTGAAAGCGAATTAAGAACGAAATATGAAACCTTTGCATTTACGAACGAGATCAAATGCCTTCTCCAGTTTATGAAACCCGAAGGTATCAAGAACCGCAAAAAGGTCTTGGTGAATATAAGGTTTCAAAAAGTTTGCTTGTTCCAGAAATACAGACGATTTGGGAGCCATTTTTGTTAGAGAGTGAGAGTTTTGCAAGAGAGGGTTTTTGAGAGATGGAAAATTTTCTAAGTGTTTCGTGAAATTTTGGAAGTGTGAGTGATACACGAAACGCCTTATCAATCTATATAAGCGAGAGAGAAGATAATAAAGGTAATAAAATATTGAGAAATCCTTCCCTTTTTCAGCTTTCCCGCCTTTCCATGTACTAGGTTTTCCACCCATAGTCGCCTCTCCTTTTCGTATGATGCACGCGCTATGATCGAACGGTTATGTGATGGCGCGTTGTTTTTGATGCAATCTTTTATCTCTCTTTTTCTAGATTTGGTAGATATTTTTCTCGATCACGTCTCCCAATTACTGCATGCAATCATCAAAAATAGATGATCTTTAAATCTTAGTGTCAGAATAGTGATAATTAGTCGCTGTATACAGTTGACCTTTCCCCCTTAACCAAGTAATGGAATAATTAATAATAAATATTAATCCACGTGTCAATAGGTGATCTGGTTGAGGTCAAACTGTTTGTTTGTTAACCACTTTCTGTTCAAAGCTTCTTTTATCTCTCTGGTTGAAGCTTTTCTGGTTCAACTTTCTGTTAAAGTTGACTAACTCTCTGGTTTAGCTTTCTGTCTTTGAGACTTGCTGGTTTTGAGATTTTCTGGTCTAGCCTTCTGTCTCTGAGGCTTTCTGGTCTTGAGACTCTCTGGTTTAGCCTTCTGTCTCTGAGGCTTTCTGGTCTTGAGTCTCTCTGGTTTAGCCTTCTGTCTTTGATCAGTCTGGTTGCTTTCTTTTGGTAATTCTTGTTTGGAATTTATCTATTCTGTATTGACATGTGAGTTAGTGATCTGGTGTTAGTTCCCTGTTGGAATTTCTAGTGATCTGGATTTTATCACTCTGGGTCATGATGATCTGGTTTAGATCAATCAGGTTAGATCAATCTGGTTAGATCAATCTGATTTAGATTAATCTGCTCAGATCAGTCTGGTTTAGATCAATCTGGTTTTATCTTCAAGATTTAGAAGTCCTAGCTTTGCACAGAGCATCTTAAATCTCTCTTCTGGTAATGCTTTAGTGAGGATATCTGCTCTCTGAACTTCAGTATGTATCTTCTCAATCTGTACATGTTTCCTTTCAACATGGTCTCTTATAAAGTGATGTCTCACGTCAACATGTTTGCATCTGGTGTGCAACACTGGGTTTTGTGTAATTGCTATAGCACTTGAGCTGTCACAGAAAATTGGTATTTCCTTGACATCGATCTCATAGTCTTTAAGCTGTTGTCTCAACCACAGTATTTGTGCACAACAACTTCCAGCTGCCATGTATTCTGCCTCTGTAGTTGAAGTGGCAACTGATGTCTGTTTCTTTGAGAACCAAGAAATAAGTTTATTTCCTAAGAATTGACATGTACCAGATGTTGACTTTCTGTCCAGTTTACATCCAGCATAGTCTGAATCTGTATATCCAGATAGCTCAAAATTGTCTTCACATGGATACCATAATCCTATATGGGCTGTTCCCTTTAGATATCTTAGTATCTTCTTAGCTGCTTCCATATGAGACTCTTTGGGATTTGCTTGATATCTAGCACATACTCCTACTGCATAGGTAATGTCAGGTCGACTTGCAGTTAGGTAGAGTAATGAACCTATAATCCCTCTGTATTGTGTAACATTTGCTGGTTTTCCTTCAGGATCTGGACCAATTTTCCCATTAGTCTGCATTGGGATTTTCACTGGATTACTGTCTTTTAATCCAAACTTGGCTAGCAGATCGTTGATGTATTTTGTCTGATTGATGAAGATACCATCTGGTAGCTGCTTGACCTGCAATCCTAAAAAGAAACTCATTTCTCCCATCATGGACATTTGATACTTATTTTTCATAAGTTCAGCAAATTTGTCACATAGATAGGTAGATTGAGATCCAAAGATAATATCATCTACATAGATCTGGACCAAGAGAATATGTTCTTTGACTTTGATAATGAATAAAGTCTTATCAACAGATCCTCTTTTGAATCCAGATTCTAGTAGGAAGGATGATAAGGTCTCATACCAAGCTCTAGGGGCTTGTTTTAGACCATAGACTGCTTTTGCTAGTCTGTATACTTTCTGATCTGGATCTGCTTCTTCAAATCCAGGTGGCTGTTCCACATATACTTCTTCTTCAAGAATACCATTGAGGAAGGCACTTTTGACATCCATCTGGTATACCTTGAACCGTTTGTGAGCAGCATATGCTAGGAATAGCCGTATAGCTTCTAATCTGGCTACTGGAGCGAATGTTTCATCAAAATCAATGCCTTCTTGTTGATTATAGCCTTTAGCTACTAATCTGGCTTTGTTTCTGACTACTTCACCATTCTCATCCCGTTTGTTCTTGAACACCCATTTTACACCTATTACTCCTTGGTGTTTGGGTCTGTCCACGAGATACCAGACTTCATTTCTTTTGAACTCATTGAGTTCTTCTTGCATTGCTGTTATCCAATCTGCATCTTGAAGTGCTTCATAAGCATCAGATGGCTCCATGCGAGAGAGGTAACAGCTCAACAATGCACTTTCTCCATGCATTCTTCTAGTCTTCACACGATCTGATGGGTTCCCAACGATCTGTTCTGGTGGATGATCTTGTATCCATCTTCTTCTCCTGGTTATTTCTTCATCAGATAACTCAGGATCAGGTTGATCTGTTGGTTCCTCAAATTCAGGGTGTGCTGTTGTCGTAGCATGAAATGGATTCTCATCTGGACTTTCTTCTGGATGTTGATCATCATTTGTGGTAATTGTATCATTGACTTCTGTTGATGATCTGTTCTCATCCAGGTTAGGTAGTAATATTCCCCCTTGCTGTATGATCTCCTCAGCAACAGGTTGAGTGATAATTTCTTCATCCTCACTCCTAGAATTCCAGATAAGAACATCTTCTAGTAATAGATCATTCATCCTTCTGGTTGTCACCTGATTGTCTGTCTGCTTTTCATCTGGTGATCTGTACTCAACAATAGACTCATCAAAAACAACATGAGGTGTTACTTCCACAATATGAGAATTCTTATTGTAAACTCGATAAGCTTTACTGATATCAGAATATCCTAAGAATATTCCAGGGTCAGTTTTGCTATCAAAAGTTTTCAACTGAGATTTCCCATTATTGTGTATGTAACATAAACAGCCAAAAGTTCTAAAGTAGGAGATCTTAGGCTTTCTGTTGTTCCATATTTCATATGGAGTCTTTCCATGTCTGAGTGTGATGGATGATCTGTTTTGAGTATAGCAGGCTGTGTATATAGCTTCTGCCCAGAATTTCTTCGGTAGATTTGTAGCATTAAGCATCGTGCGAGCTGCTTCTTTGAGTGATCTGTTTCTTCTCTCAACTACTCCATTCTGTTGAGGAGTTCGAGCAGCAGACGTTTGATGAGTGATGCCCATCTTGTTGCAATATGCTTCAATCTTCTGGTTGAGAAATTCTGTTCCTCGATCTGTTCTGATAGAGGTTATACTTATCTCTTTCTGCTTAGTGATCTTGTGTAGAAAATCAGGGAGCTTGTCTAGAGTCTCTTTCTTCTTTAACAGAAAGATAACCCAAGTAAATCTTGAGTAATCATCTATGATTACCAATGTGTACTTTCTCCCATTGATACTTAGTGGTTTGACTGGTCCAAACAGATCAAGGTGTAACAGCTCTAGTATTCTTGATGTTGAGTGAGCTGCTTTGCTCGTGAAGGTTGATCTGGTTTGTTTTCCAGCTTGACAAGCGTCACATATGTGATCTTTATCATACACCTGATCTGGTAGTCCTTCTACTAATCTTTCCTTGGCAATCCTGTTGATTGATTTGAAATTAAGATGACTTAATCTCTTATGCCATAACCAGCTTGTTTCTGATACAGTCTTAGTGACTAAGCAGGTCTCGATCTGGTTTGTCCACTGGACAATATATAACCTATCCTGCAGTTTACCGGTAAGGAGTATTTCATCTCCTTCCTTGTTCTTCACCAGACAGTTGTTAGTATCAAAAACAATCTGATTACCATTAGCACAAAACTGACTTACAGAAAACAGATTGTGACTAAGACCCTCTACGTATGACACATTTGTGATAGTAGTCTTGCCTACTCTGATGTTTCCATACCCTCTGGTATACCCTTTTGAATTACATCCAAAAGTGACCTGTGGGCCTGGTTTCTCTATGTAATCTGTCAGTAGATTCTTGTCACAAGTCATGTGTTTTGAGCAACCACTATCTATAATCCAGATGGTTCCTCTAGCTATCTTGCTTCTTCTTGCATTTCTTTGATCCTGCAATTAATCAAACTTAGCTACCCTTTCAACGCTTGGGTGCTTGATTATTAGTAAACAATCCTTTTCGAATCCAGAACATTCTAGGGTTAGGAACAGCAATATAGCAGGTAATGATATTTCCCTCATTATCTACTTTAGATACAGAGTGTATTTCAGATGGATGAAATCTCTCTGTTTTATCATTCTTCAATCCTTTCTTAACTGGTGCTGTCCTGTTGACCCTTTTGTTGTGAACCTGATCTGGTTTTGTGTAGTAGGCAGGTTGTCCTTTCGATTGATGGTATTGCTTGTTGTCTGTCTGTTTTATGACCATCTTTTGAGGAAGATCTTTCTTGTTTTTCAAGTCTATCACTTGATCTGGTATTCTCTTCCTTTCTGATACGAAGCTTATGGTTCCTGAAGATTTTTCTGAGTGACCTGGATATCCCAATCCAGACTTTCCCTTTTGTTGCAGATTGATTAGCAGTTTGGCACGCTCATCACTCTTGTAGATCATCTCTTTTCCTTTCTTGATCTTCTCTTCAGCAACATTGTATCTTGAGATCAGATCCTTAACTTTTGAGTTAAGAGAGTGAATCTCGCTGTCTTTGCTCTTGATCTGTTCTTCCAGATCAGTAATTTTGGTAACAAATTTAGTGTTTGCTGTGCTTAGAGTCTGCTCAATCTTCTTTAATCTGTCATTCTCTTCAACTACTTCTTTGAACAGTCTTTTGATACTAGAGTAGCTTTTGAACATCTCATTAACTTCATCCCAAGAATATTCATCTTGATCTTCTGTTTCCTGTTCCAGATCAGTATTATTTGAAGAGTTAGAGTTGCAGGAATTTACCTCTACGTCATCTAGACCGTTGTCCAGGCCTACATAGCATTCATTCCAGCTTTCTTCATCGTCAGCAATGAAAGCTTCATCATTTTCTGATGAGCTGTCTGAGAAGTGACTCGAGCTGCTTGAGTTCTGTTCAGCTATCATGGCTTTGCGCTCATGTTTAAGCTTTCGATCTCTTTTGGCTCTTAGCTCTTCTCTTTGACTTCTGGACAGATCAGGACAATCTGTTTTGAAATGACCTGTTCTGCCACATTCAAAGCAATTGTAATCTGTAGAACTTGAGGTCTTTGTTGTTCTAGTAGTCTGTTGTTTGGATTCATTTTTGTTATCAGATTGATCATTATCATACTTCCTGTTGAAGTTCCTCTTATTATCTTTGTAGAAGCGTCTGTACTTCTTCGATCTGGTTTCCATCTTGTCCATTCGTTTAGCTATCATTGCAAATTCTTTTAAGAGTTTGTCATAGCCTTTCTCTTCATCTGGAGTAACAGACTCAGAAGGATCATCTGGTTTGCTCTTCGCTTTGAAGGCTATCTCTTTGTCCTTCTTTGAATTGTTATCTGCCTTTTTGGACAGATGATCTGGTCCTCGAATTCTTTGAATGTCACACTCATGACCTTCGAGATGATCAAATAGGGCTTCAGTGGAGAGATCATTGAAGTCTGCTCTTAGAGGTTGCATTGCTGCATAGATCTCCCAACTTGGTGGAAGTGCTCTAAGAACTTTCATGTTCTTCTCCCTTTGAGTATACTTATTCTTTTTGAATGCAGATATTTCTAGAAGAATTCCAGTGAATCTCATCTTCATCTGTTCTATTGTCTCGCCTGATTTCATTTTGAATTCATCATATTTGTTGCAGGCTAGAGACAGTTTGTTCTCGATCATCACTTCAGATCCAAGCGCCAGGTCTCTCAAGGCTTCCCACATCTCTTTGGCTGTATCAAGATCTTGGATCTTGGCCAGATGTACGCCTTTGACCGTGCTGGAAATGATCCCTTTGGCAAAATCATCGAGATTTGCCTCTCTCCTTTCTTCGGAGGTATATTTTCTGGGATCTTTTAGGACAGTTTCTTTGACTGCTCCTGTATCTGTGATACGAGTGGTCTCTTCTGTGATTGCCAATGGCCCTTCTTCGATAACTTTCCACATCAGGCAGTGATGGGCTTTGAGACACATTTTGATTCTGAAACTCCATTCTCTATATCCTTGGATAGAGAATTCTTCGCAAGCCCTGATAACAGATGATTCCATAACAGATAGTATGCACGTGTATGAAAAAGGTTTTCCTAGATCTATTCAAGTAGACCACGCAGGTTTT
>JAPKLX010004243.1:0-10219 GCA_026898415.1 Leonotis leonurus | reverse complement strand
CAATGAAAGAATGGGATGCTCCAGTATCAAATAAAATTATTACTGGCAAGTCGAGGAGTGTTCCCATACCTGTCAGGTTGCCCTGATTTCCTTCAGGTTGCTTCTGTTTCATTGCATAAGCCCTGGCGTTCTGCGGCTGCCTCTGCTGCTGTCGGTACTAGTACTGTGGTGGTGGTGGTGGTGGCAGTAACTGCTGGGGGTATGGGCGTGCCTGGGGTTGCGCTTGAATTGCCCGCACATTTTGCCTCTGGGGCTGCTGATTTAGCCTCGCATTTCCCCCTTGTTGTCGGGTAGGGCAATATTTCGCATAATGCCCTTTCTGCCCGCAAGCGTAGCATTCATTGCTACCCGCCTTGCACACTCCACGGTGCAATTTGTTGCATTTTGGACAGGCAGTTGGCTTCGGTGGAACATTCCCGAATTGCGGCATCGGTCCCTGCCTTCCAAATCTTTGGAAAGGTGCATGTCCTTCCCAGGGTTTTCTCTGATTGGAACTAGGACGATGGTCCTCCCATTTCCTTTTTCCCTTGTACTGCTGGGGCTGGTTCTGCGGATACGTCGGTGGTTGGGTTGGTGCATGCCTTTCCACTGGCATGGCTGCTTCAATGTCAAGAGCCCGACTTAGAGACTCGGAATAAGATAACCCTCCATGACTGGCTAGGGTCATCCTAATCTCGTGCCTCAGACCGGCACAGAACTTTGCTGGCATGTTCTCATCTGTGTCGACCTGCTCAGGGGCATACCTTGACGTGTCACAGAATACTCGGTCGTATTCTGTCATGGTCATTCTACCTTGCTTCAGGTGGTAGAATTCCGTTTCCTTCCTCTTCCGATAGGTCTTGGGAATATATTTGTCATATATTTCGGCTTTGAATTCTTCCCAGGTTAGGTTTCCTAGCTGTTCAGGAGTCATCGTCTTCCTTTATGCTTCCCACCAATAGTCAGCTGATCCGGTCAGCTGGAAGGACACACAGGTCATGCGTTCCTGATCGGTGCATCGTAGAAATTGAAAATGCGTTCCAGTGCACGCACCCAGGTTTCGGCTTCCGTTGGTTCTCCTAACCCGTTGAACATCGGTGGGTTTTGTCGTAAGAATAACTCTTTTATTCTTCTCATGGGTGGTGGGGGAGGTGAGGTTACTTCTCTTTCGACCTCATGTCTTTCTTCCTCTTTGATTCTAACTCCTTGTCCCCTACCTCTGCCCTTTGGGCGTCCCACTCTTCTTGGCGGCATAAGCGTACTTAGATAGCCATATACCGAATACGTCCTAGTTCCGAAGGTTTAAGGAAATTTATTATAATAACTTATCAATCATGTGGGTCCATCATCTCTCATGATAACTTAAGCGAGGGTTGGACAAACTGTTCAGAGACAGACGTCAACTGATGAAATATTAAAAAGAAAGGAATGAACCCAACTGAATTTCAAAAATGCTGAGCTTTAGGGTCCGGAGACCAGAATGACAACTACTGAGATCTTCTTGATCACATGGGGTGATCAGGCCCAACACAATCACTTCTCAGTCATAAAGATACTTAGGTTCAGGGATAATATTTCAATGGTTGTCTTGACTAGAACTTCTTGTACTATAGAGTTTAGAAGAATCTCATATGACTTCTTAATTGCATTAAGATCATAGAGTTCAACTCAATGATATTATTGATTATGGAAAGGAATTTAATGACTTGCATTTTTCATGACAATACCCATGAATTGAACTGAATAAACTGAAATTTACTGGATTGAACAGAACTGAGCTGAGCTAAATTGAATTGAATTGAATGAGCTGAACTGAATTGAATGAACTGAACTGAATTGAATGAACTGAACCAAAACTTTCTACGTTCCACTGAACAGAAAATGAAACTGAAATTGAAATTGAACTCCCTTATTCTCTACGTTCTACTGGAACTGAATCTCGCTTATTAAACTGAAATCGAAACTTGCTACTCGTGAACTGAACTCACGCATCGTTCGGGTTATAACTCTCTAAGAAATCTAGCGATAATTCAATAGCCGAATCGAATCTTCGTTGAGGTAGTCCTTCATTCTTTGACCATATTTTTTTTAGCTCTCTTTGGATACGCTATAATTATCAACGATGATAACTTCTTGAGGCTTCTAGTAGGCTATAATTATCATTATAAAATTCTTGGAGAATCTAGATTTAAGATTTATTATTCAAAGATAATTAAATCTTTAATAACTGATTTAATAATTTCATTCGGTTTAGATTCTACGGTAGAAACGATAACTTATCAGATCATAGTCGTGATCTTGATTCGTTATAAAAGAGATCTCTCTCTCTTGTTTTCCCGTAATTGGCCTTAGCCTTTGTTTTGGATATTCTCCTTTTTCTGGTTCTTTTCGTTTCTTCGTTATTCAGATGGTTCTCGTTCTCGATTTCGAGTAGCTTGTAAAAGTTCTTCTAAGTTCTCGTCTAAGTTTTCTTTTCTAAAGGAAACAAATTCTCTTTGGATACGCAGTCCCATTCCTGCATATCCTCTGAGTCCTCTAAGTTCTCTTTTCCAAAGGGAACAAGTTCTCTTTGGATATGCAGTCCCATTCCTGCATATCCTCAGAGAGCTTGTAAAAGTTCTTCTAATGTATTCCGGTTCATTCGTCTTAAAACATAAAACTTCAACTTCTTAAAATGTTTACCTCTTTCTCGTTGAGCGTGATGTGTCGGAGTGCTAGGCTTGTCGACTCACTCAACTAGTCTAGCGAATGATGCTAGACTAAACTCGAAAGAAGACTCTGGGGTTTAAAGCAAAATGCTCTGATACCACTCTGTCACGCCCCGACCTCTGCCCTCGTGGCAGAGTCCGGGTGTGAGATTATAGAATAAATAGATAACGGTTACGAAGAACTCTGAAAGCTTTGACTGAACGAAAGATAGTTGATTAACTGTGTTCAGTTCACAACAAAGAGTTAATTACATGATTGGCATCATCGCCAGAATTCACAAATGGAACCTCTTGCAGCGGAAAAACAGGATCAACATAAGTCTACGTGTATGAAGACACATAGACACCCAAGTCTATACTGAAAAGTCCGACAAGCCCGCCATAGTACATCCTTTCATCAAGTCTCAACCTGCACATTTAGAAATATATGCAGGGCTGAGTACAAACGTACTCAGTAGGCACATGCCGAAAACGCATACATACATATATAATTGTCAATGCCGTCTTACAGTGAAACATAGGGATTTTGACTTTAAAAGCACCTACGTTCACTAAATTATTTTTGTGAAACCTGAGTTCGACAGCTGTCTAAGTTCTTTAGTACTACGCCATATCTGTTCTTTTTGAGTCCGAGAAGGTGGCCACCTTCTACGGACACCTTGACCGGCCAACTCTTTCGATGACTCACGGTCCTTGTGTACACGACTCGAGTGGGGTTGCATCCCCACTGGAATCCGAATTCGATCTTATCATTGGAACCTTAACCAGATAGGCCTCATACAAAACATAAAACATTTCGGCAAGACAATACTTTGAAAACATCTTTTCTCATTTTGAAATCCTTTCGAAATCAATATAAATAGCATACGATCACACATAATTTTCTTTGTAATAGAAAGCCTACTTGGATAGCTTCGTGTGGTACTTGCTTTGACTTTGGAATGCGAATACGACCTCTCGTCAAAAACCTTTAGATAAATCTCGAGTAAGTCAAAATGCTCTTAGTGCATTTGATACATTTAAACGTAAGAATATATTATTCTTGGGTTCTTGTTTCGTTTTGTTACTTAAAATATTGATCCCTCGAATCAATATACTTTCTAATGCTCAAATCCTCGTTCCAATTACTTAAGTAATTGTCATTAAGTAATATAAGTGAGTTTAACACTTACTTAAATAATTAATTTCTTAGTTCAAATTACAACTATCTATTGGTTGGAAATAATTCCAATGATATAACCAAGTTATAACAATTTAATCATTTAGATAACATCTCAAATTATTAATTTCTTTAATAATTTCTTAGTGTAATTAGAGATATTAAATCTCTTAATTTAGAACCCAATTATTTAGATTTAATTAGATTTTCTTGATTTAATAATTAGACATTAATTGTCTAAATTATTAGTTCTAAAGGTTGAATAAAGTGTATGTATCTTACTAGCCCATTAACAATTTTAGCACAACTAATTAACTTAGCCCAATCCTAATTAATTGTTTCTGGGCCCACATCTCTTATTTCTCGGCCCATAATAATTTAAGACTTAGCCCATATCTATATAAATCACTCGGTCCAAATCTTATTAAATCAAGCCCTACTCCTTATTATCATTTAGCCCAACAGTTGAAATGTCTCGGCCCATTTCCTATTTTTTTTTCGGCCCATTTCTTAAAATATTGCAGCCCATCCATTTATTTACTCCCTTTAGCCCAATCTTAATACTTAACCTAATCTTAACCTAATTAAATCCTTTATTTATCCTAATCTAAACCTAAACCCACTTATACCCTAGCCGGCTAAACTCATCTTCCCCATTCCCTAATTCATTCCTTCCGCCTCTGCCCTATCTCTCTCTCGCCATCTCTATCTTTCTCTCTTATCTCCTCACCTCTAATTTCTTCTCTCCCTTTGCAAATCCTCTCTTCTCTCTGGTTCTTGCTTCTGCCTAAACTCTCTCGCTTCCTTCTTCTCTTTGCTCTTTTCTGTCTTTCTCCTCTAGTGAAAACCTCTTCTCCCCACTGCCCCAACTATTTACCATTCTCCTTACTTTTATGTTTTAAGTTTGGTTGTTGTGAAATTACAGGCGAGACAGTCGCCCCCAACCTTGGTTTCTTCGAGTTTTCAAGAGGTAAGGCGAGTTTTTAGTGTATTTTATTAGTGTTTTGGATTTATTTCATGTTTTCACTACTTGGTTTACTTACTATGATTTTGTGTTATTCTTTTTAATGGTGACATGAAACTGTAATGTTGATCTAGTCCTTATATGTGTAAACATAGACATGCTAAGTTGATCTTTCAGCAGAATGTAAGCATGCTAAGTCATCTTTTAGACTTTTAAATGTGAACTTGGTGATCCTAATCTGTTTATATATATATGTTCTGTAATGCCTATTAAGACTTCAAGTTCTTGAAGGTTTAAGGCTTTAGAAATTCATTTGCTAGAACACAAAATGTCTAAGGTTTAAACTTATTACCTCAGTCTTTAACTCCTTCACTTTGAATGCTCACGTTCTGCCGTTCTCTTGAATGCGGTTGATAAGTGGTGGTTGTGTGTAGTAATTGCTTAAGATGTAACTTCTTTTATAGTGTGACTTAATGTGTTATTTGTTCTCTTTCCTAATCTGTCCCATTCTTATTTTGCAGGACAAGGCATGGCATGGTTGGGGCTTCTTCCCTCAACCTAGCCGTAGGTTTCAATCTTGAGCCTTGTGCTCACCATCACTTCCTGCATCCTCTTCTGTCCCATGCTGCAACCATGCCTCTACTACTCACTTTGCTTTATATTTCACACGTTCTGCAATTAATTGTCCTAGTGTAGCTCTAGGCCTTTAGATAAGTCTTTCCTATGTAATAGTAGGTGTACCTATCACCTTACCTTGTACTAGATAGATTGGAAAGTTTCTCTTCTTTCCTTAACCTTCTGTCGGTTCTGTCGGTTGCAGCTTAGTGCACTGCAATTCATTTCATGTTGTAACCTTTTCTTTTATTTATTCCATTTATTGTATTACACCTCTTGATATATATATATATTGAGATTCTCTCTCCTATTTGGCATTATATACAGCATGTGATATTTTCTTATCTTCCAATGCATATGCATGTGCGTGTACTACATGTTTATATATATATATACTTGCATAATTAGTGATTTAGACACTACATATATATATTTTATGCACCTTCTTCTTGCTAACTACACTTGTGTGCATAATAAACTTACATATATATATATATAACATATACTTTTACTTATATAATTTCTCAAATTATATAACATATGTTTAGTATTAATATCTCTTAAGATATTAATCAAGTCAAATTCTCAATTCTTTTTATCTTACAACAATAACTTTTAAGTTCAACTCTCACATTAATTATAATAACATTGCTCAGAATATCTCCGATTACATTACATGCGCGTTCAAATATTACTTATTCCGATAACGAAAAGACGGGGCATTACATCCTCCTCCTCTTAACAAAAATTGCGTCCCGAAATTTGTACTTCCTATTCGAATAACTGGGGATATTTTTCTCTCATTTGATCCTCCAATTCCCATGCAGCTTCTTTTTTCCATGATTTCTCCACAACACTTTTACTAATGAAATGGATTTACTTCGGAGTTGTTGCACCTTGAAATCCAAAATAGCTTCGGGTCTCTCCTCGTACGTCAAGTCGGGATTTAAGATCATTTCCTCTTGATGAATGACGTGTTTGGGGTCAAAGATGTATTTTCTGAGTTGTGAAACGTGGAATACGTTATGAACGTTCCCGAAACTCGGCGGCAATGCCAGCCTATATGCAACTGATCCTATCCTCTCTAGGATCTCGTATGGTCCGACAAAACGGGGTCGTAGTTTTCCTTTGACACCGAATCTAATTATCCCTTTGGATGGAGATACTTTTAGAAAAACTCGGTCGCCTTCTGTGAATTGCAATCCGGTTCTACAAGTATTGGCATAAGATTTCTGCCTGTCTTGCGTTTCTTTAATTCTCCCTCGGATCTGGCGAACGATTTCTATCATTTCGCAGGTCGAATCTGGGCCCACTATGGCTCTTTCTCCAACTTCGTCCCAATACAATGGCGACCTGCACTTTCTCCCATAAAGTGCCTCATATGGTGCCATTTCTATTGTTGCCTGATAGCTATTGTTATAGGCAAACTCTATTAATGGTAGTACTGCTTCCCAACTTCCACCTCTGTCGAGAATCACGGTTCTCAACATATCTTCCAAAGTTTGAATAGTCCTTTCGGACTGTCCGTCAGTCTGTGGATGAAAAGCAGTACTGAAATTTAATCTCGTACCTAACTCTTTCTGTAAGCTTATCCAGAATCTGGATGTAAACTTTGAGTCTCGATCTGACGTTATCGAGATAGGTACTCCGGGCAGGCGTATGATTTCTCTCACGTACAACTGAGCCAACTTATCCGAACCGTATGTGATCATGATGGGTATAAAATGAGCAGATTTTGTGAGTCGGTCCACAATTACCCAAATAGCAGTATTTCCTCTTTTGGATTTGGGTAATCCTGTCACAAAATCCATCGCTATATGCTCCCACTTCCACTCTGGGATCTCCAACGGCTGTAGTTTCCCATAGGGTCTTTGGTGTAATGCTTTCACTTGTTGACAAGCTAAACATTTCTCCACAAAAGAAGCTATGTCTCGTTTCATACCGTCCCACCAGAATCTCTTCTTCAGATCCTGATACATCTTTGTACTCCCCGGGTGAGCGGTATAAGGAGTATCATGTGCTTCGCTCATAATCTCATCCTGAGCTTCTCATGTTGCGGAATGCAAAATCTTCCTCTGAAAGTGATGACGTTATCAGTTTCCTCTTTGTAGTTCATGATGTCATTACTTCTCACTTTGAGCCGTATCTTTTCCATTTTCTCATCCCTCCTTTGTGCTTCCAGAATTCGACTTCTCAGGTCTGGCTCTATCACTAAGGTGGTAAGAATTTCTTCCACTGTTTCGCGAGGTGGTAAAACTTCCAAATTCATCTTACTGAACTCTCTTAAAAGTTCTGCCTCTTAAGTTAGTAGAAAAGCAATCTTTGACGAGCTTTTACGACTTAGGGCCTCAGCTACTACGTTAGCTTTACCCGGGTGGTAATTAATACCGCAGTCGTAATCCTTCATTAGTTCTAGACATCTCCTCTGTCTCATGTTGAGATCTTTCTATTCAAAGAAGTACTTGAGACTCTCGTGATCCGTGAAAATTTCGCACCAAACCCCGTAATGGTGGTGTCTCCAAATTTTCAACGCATGCACTACTGCAGCTAGTTCTAGATCATGAGTGGGGTAGTTAAGCTCGTGTGGCCTGAGTTGTCGTGATGCATAGGCTATCACTTTTCCTTCCTGCATCAGTACGCAGCCTAATCCACTCTTGGAGGCATAGGTGTAGACTACATACTCCTTGTTTGGTTCTGGAACAGCTAAAATTGGAGCTGTAGTCAACTTGTCTTTTAATAGTTGGAAACTATCCTCACACTCCTGAGACCATTTGTACTTGATTCCTTTTCGCAGCTGTTGCGTCATTGGTCTCGCTATCTTAGAAAATCCTTCTATGAATCTTCGATAGTATCCTGCCAGTCCTAAGAAACTTCTGATTTCGTTTGGAGTGGTCGGCGATTTCCAATTTCGTACTGCTTTTACCTTTATAGGGTCCACCTTGATTCCTTCTGATGACACAATATGTCCAAGGAAGATTACTTCGTTGGGCCAAAATTCACACTTACTGAATTTAGCATAGAACTTCTCGTTCCTGAGGATTTCCAAAGTGATTCTTAGATGTTTCTCATGTTCTTCTTTACTTTTCGAGTATATGAGAACATCATCTATGAATACTAGGACAAACTTGTCTAGATAAGGGTGAAACACTCGGTTCATTAGGTCCATGAACACTGCAGGTGCATTAGTTAATCCGAACGGCATCACTACAAACTCGTAGTGACCATAACGTGTCCGAAAAGTTGTTTTAGGGACATCCTCGGATCGAATCTTCAGTTGGTGGTACCCTGAGCGTAAATCTATCTTCGAGAAAATGCTCGCTCCCTTCAGCTGGTTAAACAAGTCGTCTATCCTTGGCAAAGGATATCGGTTCTTGAGTGTTAGCTTGTTTAGACCTCTATAGTCTATGCACATACTTAATGTTCCATCTTTCTTCTTCACAAACAGTACCGGCGCTCCCCATGGCGATACACTAGGTCTCATAAAACCTAGATCTAAAAGCTCTTGAAGCTGTATCTTGAGCTCTTCTAACTCCTTAGGCGCCATTCTGTAGGGTGCTTTCGATACTGGTGCCGAGCCTGGTTCCAAATCTATTGTAAACTCCAATTGGCGATTTGGTGGCAATCCAGGTAGTGCCTCTGGAAATACATCTGGGTATTCCCGCACAATGGCCACGTCTTCGATTCCCCTTTCTTCTGTAGTTTCTCCAATCAGATGAACGAGATAGGCTGAACATCCTTTCTTTACCAGTTTCTCGGCTTGGAGGGCCGAGATAACTGTCTTTCTACGACTCGTGGTACTCCCGTGGAAACTCGTGGGTTCCGTACCGGGAGGTTGAAATGAGATCTGTCTCTCATTACAAAGAATCGTGGCGTAGTTTTCAGCTAGCCAATCCATTCCTAAGATTAAGTCCACATCATTCATAGGGATAACACTAAAATCGTTTGCTAAGACTTTAAGTGATCCTAAGTTCAAATTGAGATTAGAGTATGAGTGTGTAGGCGTAACAGTTCCTCCTAAAGGTGAAGAAACGTTCATAACTGTCTTGACTAGTTCCGGTTTTAGCTCTAAGTTCTCTACGCATGCTTTAACAATGAAAGAATGGGATGCTCCAGTATCAAATAAAATTATTACTGGCAAGTCGAGGAGTGTTCCCATACCTGTCAGGTTGCCCTGATTTCCTTCAGGTTGCTTCTGTTTCATTGCATAAGCCCTGGCGTTCTGCGGCTGCCTCTGCTGCTGTCGGTACTAGTACTGTGGTGGTGGTGGTGGTGGCAGTAACTGCTGGGGGTATGGGCGTGCCTGGGGTTGCGCTTGAATTGCCCGCACATTTTGCCTCTGGGGCTGCTGATTTAGCCTCGCATTTCCCCCTTGTTGTCGGGTAGGGCAATATTTCGCATAATGCCCTTTCTGCCCGCAAGCGTAGCATTCATTGCTACCCGCCTTGCACACTCCACGGTGCAATTTGTTGCATTTTGGACAGGCAGTTGGCTTCGGTGGAACATTCCCGAATTGCGGCATCGGTCCCTGCCTTCCAAATCTTTGGAAAGGTGCATGTCCTTCCCAGGGTTTTCTCTGATTGGAACTAGGACGATGGTCCTCCCATTTCCTTTTTCCCTTGTACTGCTGGGGCTGGTTCTGCGGATACGTCGGTGGTTGGGTTGGTGCATGCCTTTCCACTGGCATGGCTGCTTCAATGTCAAGAGCCCGACTTAGAGACTCGGAATAAGATAACCCTCCATGACTGGCTAGGGTCATCCTAATCTCGTGCCTCAGACCGGCACAGAACTTTGCTG